>JADLIF010001856.1:0-72756 GCA_016648015.1 Steinernema khuongi | reverse complement strand
TTGAACGGCTTCTTCCAATTTCGACATATAAACATGAGCATTTCCTAAGTTCGAGTAGGCACGTCGCATGGCAGCTCGATCACCAAATTGGCGAGCAATATCAAGGCGCTGAAATGACGGCATTTAAAGGACATCTGTAGACAGGTAGGCCTACCTTTTGGTGATATAAAACAGCAGTTTCAAAGTCTCCTAATAAATAAAACACGTTCCCCAGATTGCCGTAGGTTCGACCACGGGCATAAGGGTCATCCAACTGCTCGACAACCTCGAGATTCTGCCTAAACCAAGAAGGGTTAAGGAGGAAGAATTAAGCGGATAGCATACTTGTACAGCTCCACGGCTCGGTTTAAGTCGTCTTTGTATGCTTGACTCACGGAGGCGGAGGTTAAGTCGTGGCTGTTGGGCTGTGAAGGGTTGTTCTGGCGACCTTTCGAGTGGAACACCGTCGCCAGATTGTAGAGAGCTCTTGCTACACAAGTCTAAAAACGAAGGATTAAACTGAATATGGTAAGATCCTAACCGGTTCGTCAATGTTCCTGGCGATCTTAAGATGGACCTCACAGTAATAAATGGCGTCTTTGTAATTCGATAAGGCTTTGTAAGTGTTCCCGAGGTTTCCACAAGCTTTGGCCTCTCCAGCGAGATCCTTCATCAACCTGTAAAACCTGATTAGCACCAAAAATCCCATATGGACTCCTACTTGGTAATGAGAAGATCGTCGTGGTGGAACTTGAGCGCTTTCGTGTAGTTCCTCGTGGAGAAGTAGGCATTTCCCAGCTGCGAGTAGATGGCCGTTAAGAGCTGCACCTTCTTCGTCCCGACTTCGAGCGCCTTCTCCAGATACTGGATGCCCAGCGCGACATCGTTGTCACGTATCAGCCGCTCGCCTTCTTGAGCCAACGCAAGGCATTCGGATTCGTTTTCCTCCATCCGGAAGCGTGCAGCGTCTACGGACGTGACGGCCGAGTCGTCGACAGAGTCGTCCGACCTGCAAACTCTGTTCATTCGATATCTGAAACAGGCAGAGAACGGTCGGTTAGTATAAGCAGAATGCTCGAGTCCTGCGATTCGAGGCCTCGCAAGCAGCGCTGTCATAGGGTCGACCCGAAATCTCAGGTCAGCGTTCGGGCCGGATCCCCGGAATTTTCTGGTCAATGACAGCTCTGCTCGCAAGCGAGCAAAAGGAGAAGCGAGAAGAATGCTCGAGTCTTCCGATTCGAGGCTTCGGAAGCGAGCAAAAGGCAGCCAATCTCAGCCATATTCACGGAACCATAAATTCTTAATTGAGCTCCACACTGCCTTCAGTACACAGACGCATTGTCTGAGTGTACAGTAAAAAGCGACACTCAGAAGACGTGTCTACAGTCTGCGCAGAAACGTTGTTCCCCCAAGCGTTTCGTGGTAAGACTCGCCGAGCAATATAACCCGGCAGCTCGTTTAAGGGATTCAGCCTTCTGGGTTTTTCGCTTAATTTGTTCGTTCTTAGAGTTTGTTCTTACTCAACGTGCTATTACTTACATGCAACGGAGTGTAGGCTTTCAGAGAGGCTATGGAACTTCGCCCGAATTTGCAAAAATACGCTATAAAATTTGAATAGTTCGAAAAAACGTCGTGGGTGGCCCTAGCGTTCGGATATACCAGCACTAAAGGACGTCTTTGACGCTTAAAGACACGAGAACGAGAAAAAAAGAAGATTTTGATGCGGTTAGCTAGTTCTACGGTTAGTTGTGGAAGTCATGGTCCCCGCTGGTTTGGTTCCAACGAACGGGCTGAATCTCAGCGCGTCTGTGGTGTAATGGTCAGCATGGTTGCCTTCCAAGCAATCGACAGGGGTTCGATTCCCCTCAGACGCAGAACTTTTTCTTTTTCCACAGTAAAAGCACCAAAGCTTTGATATGACCATTTATGATTCTGTACAACAGTTCTATGTACACGAACACACTTTCCAGCCTCTTCTACTTCTTCGTCGACTTGTTGCTTCTTGCAAGAATTCCTTTCACTCCTTTCTTCGGCTTCGCCTGCCTCGAACTAGTAGTCACCATGCTGTCACTGTTGTTCAGCGACACCGACCACTGCGCGTCGGAACTCCTCCTGGTCGAGTGGACGCTACTGTCAAGCGAGATGCGCCGTGTGATTTCCGAGAGGTGCGAGATACTCTTTCTGAGCTCCGGGTCCACGTTCTCATCGTTCCCAGAGAGGTTGAACGTGTCGCTTCTGATGGTATGGCTTTGGGTGGCCCCTCCTATCACCAGGTTCGATTCCATCACCGTGTCTTCGTCCTCGGGATTCAGGTGGATCTCGTTAAACGCTCCTAAATGTTGGAATGATTCACGGTTAGGATTAGCAGAACTTACCAAATTCCAGATGTGCTCCTTCCGACCCAGAAGTCAGCACGGACAGATCGTTTGTGAGTTGGAAGCTCTCCTCGCGACTCTCCATTTCCTTCTTGCACTCTTTGAATCCTTCGAGCTTATTCTTTAGCCTCTCAATCTCCTCCTGCGCGGTGTCCACTTCTGCTTTAGCCTAAAGCCAATGACGTTAATAAATTCTAAGCCAGCTTTCCTACGTTCTTGACTCTCACAGCGTCCAGGATAGCTTGGTCCTTCAGCTCTGCTATCTTCGTCTTCATCTCCTTGTGCTGAGGGATATCGTGCTCCGCCCGCTTCTTCTGCGCGTCGACGAGTTCTCGACTCAAGGTTTTCATTCGGTCGATCGTTTCGTTATATCGCTTCTTATACTCCGCACAACGCGACTCGCTCTCCTTCAGCTCCTTATCCAGAATCTCTCTTTGCTGCTTGAGCTCCTCGAATCCGCGAAGATTCAGTTGAGCGTCCGAAAGCTCCGCCTTCAGGCTGAGGATCTCGTCTTGGAGACCCACTATGATGTTCTCCTTCTCGTCTACCCACTTCTCCTCCTCCTGGAGTCGTTTCTCCAGTGTTTGGACTTGGGCCTGCAGATGGAGGTTCTCGCCCTCTAGTTTCCCCACGCGCATGCCGACTTCTACCGTGGAACGACGGACCGACTGCTCGAAGATAGTGGAGTCGTTGAGTCGGGCCTCAAGTTCCTGGATTTGGTTCAAGTATTCCGCGTTCGAGGTTTCGAGCACTGAAAGGAATCAGATGGGACTAAGGAAGCTGAAGAAGACCGCTTTCTTAAACGGCCTAGATGCGGTTGGAATCGTTCAAACGAGGAAGAAGAAGTCCATACCTTCCTCCCTTAGGCTCTTTCCGTCGAACTCCCGCATTTGGCTCCGCTCCTCAAGCTCGAGAATCTGCTCCTTGAGCTCTAACCTGATCATCTTATGTTCTTCTCGTTCCCACTCGCTCTCCTTCTTTAGCTCCTCCGAAAAGGCCATCTGTACCGCCAGCTCCTCAAGCAGATCTCTCATTTTCTGAAAGGAAAAGAGGTTATCAAGGAGAACAAAGCAAACCGTACCTCATCGAAGTCCTCCTTCTCCTCCTTCGCCACCTGCTCAAGCAGCTCCCTTCGGCTCCTCTCCTCCTCCAGCTCCCTTCCCAGCTGCTCGTTGCTCGCCTCCAACTCCATCAACCGGTCGTCCTGGATAAGCAGCTCCTCGTTCATCACCTCCGTCCTCCAGTTCTTCTCCGCCAGAGTCGTTTGATGCTCCTTCAGCTCCTTCATCAGCCTCTCCCGCTCCTTTCCCAGCTTGGCCACCTCTTCCCGGAGTCTCTCGTTCTCGCTCCACTCGTTGAGGCCCTTCTCCCGCGCCGCCTTCCGGACCCTCTCGTTCCTCGCGCGGAGCACCCTCAGCTCCTTCTCCATCTTATGCTTCTCCCGCCGGAGTTCGTCCACCAAGAAGAGGCTCTCCGAAAGCGCCGTCTTCAGCTCGCGTATCTCAGTATGGGCCTGCCGCCTGTTTCGGTTCGTCCTGAGTTGGGGCGAGTCCAGAAGGCTCGAGTCCAAGACGCTTTTCGAGGATAAGTCGAGCTCCGCCGGAGTATTTTGCTCTCGGAGTGCTCTCCGCCAAGAACGAGGAGCCTTCGGAGTGGGGAAGAGCTCTAGAGAACGGAAGGCTCGCTCAGAAGAGCAGTTCGGAACAGTCTCCGCTTCTTCTGCGGGGGCTTCTGCCTCGAAGAAGATCATGTCCCATTGGTCATCCTTCCACTTTGAGCGGTCATCCATATAGTCCATCTAAACGATTCAAACTGGCTAGAGACTACTTAAGAAGCCTGTAGAGCTATCCCAGAGCAGAATCTGAGCTAGCACAGCATCTCAGCTGGTCGGCAGAACCAAGGTAGAAGCGTAGAGAAACTTACAATGGCTCCCAACTCCTTCCGACTCGATCCATCCAGGTCGAGAACGAAGAACGCACAGGCGATCTCGTTGAGTTTGGCGTCCATCCGGATCTCAAACAGGACGACGGCCAAGAACTGAAACGAGGATTCAATACTCTTCTTGAGCGACTGCTCCTTACCTTCGCGATGTCGAGGCGCTGTCCGAGAGCGGCGTCTTCCGGCTGGAGATCAGCGAAGAACTTGATCTCCGAGTCCTGCTGCAGCCCTTCGAAGTGGGAACGGAGTCTGTAGAAGACGTCGCCGTCGAATCCAACCGCTTCCGCTGGCTTCTCCTTTGTTTCCCTGCAGGAGTCAGGTTAAAATTCAAAGTTTAAGCTTGCTTGCTTTGATTAAGCTAACACGTCAAATGGATTCGTCCTTTGAGCCTATATTTTCAATAAACTCCGCCAAAGGAACTTACAAGAAGCGGAGGACCGTCGGAAGATGTCCGCTGTGGGCGAATTCGTTCAGCCGCGCCACGGGTTCCAGATCTACTCCCGCGCCGAAGATGTTGAACTAAAACGACGGTCAGGGGGTCCTTTGGAGGGGAGACTTACCCATTGGCGAAGAGCGGCTTCCTTTTGAACATTCATCGTGTCCACCGATTGGGAGAGTTGGCGACGCTCGTGGGACTGATATGTGTCGACCGCTCAAAAGCGAAACATCGCGAGTTCACACCTTGGGATGCATCGCAACTTGGGAGTCGCTCTAGTGCAACTAAAGTTGGCATGGCTTTTGTTCAGATCTTATGTTCTTCATTTCTTCTTTACTGGCACAATTTGACCGCCAATGACAGCCGATTGGTTCCTTGGTTGGTTGACCCCTATCCCATCTCGATGTCCTCTAGCCTAGGGTTGGCATTCGACTCCAAAATCTCGAACTAGTTCGGGTCGAGTGCCAACTCTACTTTAGCCCACCCCATAGCAATGCTTAGCACGGATATCTGACGAAGTTGATCTGAACCGTGGCCCTCTGACCTCCCTTACCCGGGATTAGCGTCCAAACCAGTGTCGCAGGGTTGGATAAGTTAACGGTTAACCCCTCACAAGGAAGCATCGCCAAGTGTCACACGTACCTTGTCATCTTGATCTTAATCCTAGCGTTCTGAATGCTTTTCTCACTGACGCAGAGACCCTAATCTGGGCTCCACCACTTAAAGCGAATAGGCAAACCTTTCGGCAGCCTTCGAACCCTCGCCTTCTGTCGAATCCTATCATTCTGAGCTCCTTGAATTAGGTTCAGATGGACCGTTTTCACTCTCAAACCAAGAGTTCCTAGAAACGACTTGTTTGTCCAGGCCTTGATTCCTCGTTTGCGATTTTCCACTCGGCGGACGATCGGGCTTTCAGGCCTCCCAGCCCCAAGACCCTTTGTTCGTCGCTGTTTTGGGTTAGCCCACTTCCGCTCGCGTCGAGACCCGTGCCAAAGATCGTTGTGCCAAGCAGCCTCTTTTAGGCCCAGTCCCTCGGCGCCATTTGTGCCCATTGGCCGTGTTTATCATGGGAAGGCACGCGAATCTTCGGTCTGACGGAGTTTCGCCGAGATAGTCGCGGAAGAGGACTATCGCTCCGCATAATTCATTCCTCGTACGTGCGCGTCTTTGTTGGCCACCGGGGAAGAAGTTTGCCTTCGCGCACGTGTTTTCGTCCCGCGCTAATTGCGCTTTCTGGGAAAGAAGCCGTCTCCGGGTGCGGTTGAAACAGGAAACTGACCGTGTTTTCGCGGCTTGGCTTTGCGGAACACATGCCCGGGAAAACAAGCATTTTGTTTGTTTGCGGGAGGGAAGTTTCTTAGAAGAGTTCATTAGCCAAGATCACAAACGCTGGTGGCTTCAATAGGCTTGAAAACACAAGAACTTCTGGCCCAAACTGATTGTCAGTGAGGAGAACAAGTAGGCCTCGAATAGTGGCTACCAGGCACACTCTAGTTTACTTAAAGAAGGCACCCACAAAGACCGTCACCTGTTTGACATCTCCCTGTAACGTGGCTTCTTTCCATGTGCCTCGATAGCGCAGTAGGCAGCGCGTCAGTCTCATAATCTGAAGGTCGTGAGTTCGATCCTCACTCGGGGCAAAATTTTTTCCTTTTTCGTACCATTACTCCTGTGTCCTATACTGTGTATTTGTCGCTAGAAATCTACTTGTTCATGGACCCTAACTTCGGTCACCTTCGCTGGCAAAAGGCCTATCTCCCGCGCTTTTTTAAGTACGATATCAGACTAAAAACAAGGAAACGATAGATATACTAAAAACCCCGAAATTTCCAAAGAAGCCCTATGGAGCTATTGTGTTTCCGTATCCATAATTTTTATCCTGTTAATGTATTCTGGTGGTTAAGCTTGAAACGTTGAAAAGTTGCTCGAAACAAAAAAGTTCTGCCACCAGTCGGATTCGAACCTGCGTCGTACGTTTCGCAATCCATTGCCAAAAGTTCGACGCGGGTTCGAATCCCACAGGCGTCCGGACTTTTATTTTTCCACCGAATGCCCTTGCTTTGGCTAATCTTTCTTTGCCTAAAACCTAATCTTTCTCCGTTTAAATCACTCGAAGTTAGAATCTGTGGGCCCAAACAACCCGAAAATTCCATAACAGCTCTATATACTGCTATTGTTTTTTCATATTTACAGTTTTCCATCGACTTCCACCACAAGTGTGGCTGACTATAGCCGTCGTCAAACGCCCACGTGCAGCCACTAATTGAACCCACCGCCAAGGGCTTCCAGCCCACCCGGACCACCCATCTTTATCGACCATAATCCTCGCAATTCCATTTGCAAATAAGTCGGGACGTTTCTTTATGGTCCCATTAGGTCTCGCCGCTTCTGGCTCCTTTGTCCTCCGTTGTTCCAGCTGCCGAGGGCTGAAACGTGGCACTAATTGGTCCTGAATGCCCGTCTCGAGAGTCAATTGTGTGTCAATTTCCGCGCCTTCCGCTCGAGAACGTTGGAATTGGTTTGGTGAGGAGGCGACCTAGAAATCCCGTCTTGTCTCGGGGGGTTACTGTGCTTTTATGGTCTTATTACGGTAGCTAGGGTACCTCCCTTGAATTGTTGGAACATAGTTGATATATCTTGACATTTGGAGCTTCTAAAAGAAGATCGTTCAAGTGTTTAAAATATTTTTCAAAATCCTGCTGGTAAATGTCGTATCTTCGACCCCAAAGCATCTTTATAACGACTCATTTTTGTGACCCTCCTTTTCGCCTTCAAACTACGCACTTTTCCCCACAACACCGTCTCTGCAATTTTCCATAACCTTTAACTTCTTAAACTGTTCCGAGAACAGCCAAAGAATTTCCTGTTTTCCGACTACCTTCTCCTCACGCCACCGTACCCCCACGTGCCTTGTTTGCTCCGAGGCTAAATCGGGCTCGTGGGAGATCTTTTGACAAAAGTCCGCGCGAGACGGGCGCACCGAGTCGCTCTAATTAGCGCCGAGGACAAGACTCCGCACAAAGGGTGTTTTCGGTGTGCGCGGAGGCCTTTCCCGGAAGCCGAGCTTTCTTTGTCCCCGCGGGCTATATTTATCCTGTTGACGCGGACTCTCCCCCGCCAACGTGGCCTGAGAAAAAGGTTGGCTGATCGGACTGGGTGCTCAGCTCAAGTAGGTAAGGAAGTACATCTTGTCTCCAGGGTCCAGGACTGTTAGTGACCTGACGTTAACCAAGCATCAAGTTTTCAGAGCTCACATTCTAGCACCCGATTAATCCAACAAGTTGACAGTTGAACACAGTCCCATCAGCCTTCTTCTTGTTGGCGCCACGTTGGCGGGGGAGAGTTCGCTTCAACAGGTCACATGGCAATACCCCATTCTACTACTGCGTTCCCAAGGGCGGCAGCGAAATGGCACATGCGGCTATGTGCGTTGTGATCAGCGCCCCGATCCAAGGAGACCACTTGGAAACGTTCCCAAGGAGACCACTTGGAAACGTTCCCAAGTAGTCCTACTTCCCACGCTATAAAAAGAAAACCCCGAGTTCCATGCTCTTTTTGTTTGTGGCTCTCACGACGTGGCTTGTAAGGCCGAAACAAAGCACCAGCAGAGTACAATCCCACGCTATGGGAGAGAGTCACTGGCTCAACATCCTACTTTTCTTGCTCGCCAAGAAGGGAATCCGCCTTCGGGTTCCCTTTTAGTTCCCTCTAAAACAACTTAATTCGGGATTTGGATCGACCTCATGTTCTCCTGTGGACCTTTCTGTTTTCACGACCGGAGACGGTGGCTTAACTCCCACTTTGGGCTTACTCTGCGTCCTTTGGCAAGGACGGATTGTGCTCGAACACCATCGGACTGCACTAGAGCGAAGGAGGCTAGGAACGGGACAAGGGAAAGTTTGGTTAACTGTTTGTATTGGGCTACGGTAGGAACGCAGTGCTTAAAATCGAGGCTCAGCTTGGTGGTCGTTTCGGGATCTCTGATCTGAAGTTCCTGGCTCCTAACGTTGAAGTATTCGGATTAGGTTAATCGAATTAAGTCCTTTGTTGACCGCTTTGACCTCCACCCTCGGCAAAACAAAGCCTCCCTAATGCGTGGTGTGCTTTGTCGCGAGCAGCCTGTCCATTTCCAATGACAGTGTTTAGGCGAAATTTATGTTTTCCTCGTAATTTAATTAACAAGAGAGACTCTTAATTGCTGTCATTCTTCAAGGCGTTGTTGATGCCAGTGCGTCCGAAGTAGTCCCTCCGGGAGAACCGACCAAGAAGGCAGGAAGGAATATGTGGAAGTTTTCCTCATTAGAGCGTACATGTAAGGAATAGCGATGCATTCCATGTGTTCAGTTTTCTAGCATCGCAAACCGTCCATAAGAGCGTACCCTATAGCGATGCATTCCAGCATCGCATCGATGCATCCATAACTCATTAGAGCGTACAAGGAAAAGCTATCCAAGCAGAAGACAGTCAAACGATGCATACCGTTCCACTGAAGTTCATCCAGGACACCGTGGATCTCTTAAGTGTGTCCAGCATTCGCAACCTTGCCGAAATAGTGGACAAGCAAGGACCTGGTGCGAGACCGCATCTTCCGGCTCAGTGTTGAGGTGATGCGGGATGAAACGGTGTTGAAAACGAGGAATCTGTATGACGGAGGACCAGCGCGTCGGGCAGAGACGAGGCACTGCAGGGAAATAATGCTTTACTTCTATAAGGCGGAGATGACGCAACGCAACTTCTTCGGGCTCAACCATACTGTCACAAGTTCTACGTTCGAAGCATCGCACTTAACCAGGAGCTGGCTGAGTCGCTGCTTCAATTCAATGTGACCGATCTGACCATGGACAGCATCTCCATTGACGGGAAGGAGTTCCTGATCAAGAAGCTGGTGGATAAGGGATGTCTGAGAACCATCAATACGGATGATAGATTCGGAGGACCGGAGCCTGGACGCATGGTCACGGAACCTGAACGCGCTGCTTCCCGTGATGCTTCAGCCGCAGTTCAATGTGATGCGCATCGATGTGACCCACCAAAGCGTAGATGACATCGAGAGAAGGGTGGCTGCCTTCGTGGAGAAGAACAATTGCAGAAAGATGCGCTTTAGTAGGGAACAGAGCTGGGGAAGACCATACTTGTCAGTCACGAGTGAGTAGCTCTCATCTTCTGTTGCCGAGGCCATGTTTCCCTCCTCCTGACCTTCTCCTTGTGCATCCTATCTGCTGCATCCACTCATCGTGGCATGATATATTCCCTATTTTGTGTTAATAAAGCGTTTTGAAAGTTTGTTCCTTACGCCTTCATAGCTAGCATAGCTGGATTATACTTGCCACTAAAAAGTGCGGAATACCGTAATAACTCACTAATTCCTTAAGTGAATTTACGTATGGGTCCGGTCCGCTTCAGTGAAAGGCTCCGCTTTATGTTCATATTTTAGCGAAATAAATGATGCGTGTGACTAATATTCGTGACAGCTTCCTTTAAAAACTTGCAGTACATATGTATTATCATTTCAGCGATTATCCAGCTACAGTAACCACCAGCTTCTGGAAGTGATTCGGAGCGCTGAAGAGCACGGACACACAGACACGGAACCTGAAGAAGTATTTGGGCCTCTGGGAACAAAGCAAAGTGGGACAAAAAGCGCAAAAAAACTGTTGCGGAAGCAACATCGTGCTAGAGATTAATGCGATTTCCATATCTCATCCGGAAGTTCCCTTTCTTTCCTTTCGGGACGCACTTTTTTGGAACTCTTGCTCCATTCGTCACTTAAATGAGTAGAAAGTGGCAAAGAGCACAATCACATAAGATGAAAAGGGAAGCTTCGGGGAGAGATGAAAGCTCTGTTGGTCCCTTATCTCAGCTGATGCCACGGTTCCAGGACTACTCGACTTGTGTCATGCTGCTTTCGCATTGCAGTTCATTCGATATTAAAAGCTCCTCTAATATTGATAACCCATTGTTCCTTGTTTTCCGACAAAACGGATCTGCAGACGAAAGACAGAGCGATTAACGGATTTCCATAACTCATCTCCCGGTTTCGTCCCTCAGCGCACGGACATTCCGAACGGCGCTGGGTCGTTCCTTGGAGGGAGCTGTCGTTTATCTCCTTCTTGAATTCGTCGGCCCAGTAGGGACGACTTTCTGGGAAGATTTGGTCTTTCCTTGTGATGTTACTAGTGCTTCGATATTCGACGATATTTTTTTTTTTTGGGGGGTGATTGGTAGGGGCCATGGACCCGATGTGAAGGTGACTCCTAGTGTTATACGCTCCCTTTGCTGCCTCTAGCCCGCAAATAGGCCGTTTCTTAATCCAATTTGTGTCAGCATTCTTAATCTATGTGCTATGTGTGCCCCGAGTGGTCTATGTACTTCATCTCCTCGCTATACCCTTTTTCGTTTGTCAGCTAATGTCCCATATCTCGTGCTTATTAAGTACGTTCCGCGAACTTATCTCGGCGCATTTTTAAAATGAAGTTCTTTCGCGGAACGAGTCAGCACACTCTCCCTGATTACTCGGTTCTACAACAGAGCGTCGTTCTCGTGAGTCACGACCTTTCGAACAGCATGTTTACCATGAGAACTCTACCATGGACCGGGAACGCACTGAAGAAGAGTTTGTGTTCGTGTTCCCCACGGATGATTTGTCCTACTTTAAGGCGACAGAGTTGCGTGGATACTAGCTAGGGAGTATTTTCCTTTTTTTTCTGACATGACCACCTGAAGCGATGCTATGGGCTTTAAGACGCGCTTGTTTCGCCTTTCTTTCCCCTAGACAATTCCAAGGCGGTAGAGTCTCTATTTTGAGGTCCATTTTGCATCAAACTTTAAACGGTGCACTTTAAACGTGGTACACTACACTTTACACTAAAAGACAGCGAGATAAAAGAAAAAGTTGACGAAATTCGATTGCGGGTATATAAACCGCAAAAAACCCGTATCCATACCCGCATACCCGAAATCAATTTTCTTCCAAACCGTGATTCCATTTCGGCAACTTTCACTTTTATCTTGTTCTCCTGTCTGTCTCCGTTCGATTAAGCCGCCGCAACTTAGCCAAACTGAGAAAAAAAGACAGCAAAATAGCGAAATTCGCGATTTCGGGTACGGGCATGCTGCCATCACTGCTAGGGAGTATTTTCTTTTCCGCCTTTCTTTCCCCAAAGACAATTCCAAGGCGATAGAGTCTCTATTTTGAGGTCCATTTTTCATCAAACTTTAAACGGTGCACTTTAAACGTGGTACACTACACTTTCGAGTGTCCAACTGAGGACAGATGTGTCTTAAGAGATCTGTTTCAAATTAACACAAAACAAAGATGTACATAGTTCTTAATTATGATAGCGCAATTCTTGTAGATCCTTAGCGCCAGTTGCCCCTTCCCTCGGGAGCAACTGACGCGGTCCTTTTTATGTTTTTGTTTGGAGGTCGGCCGCGCCCTCCAATCGAATTAAAGTGTCCCGAAATGTATCGAAGTCCGAGTGCTCTGTTGACCTACTTGTCCACTCTGGTTACATGTTTACCTATGTGGGTGGTTTAGAGGTGAAAAGCGGAACGGGAAGCTTGCCCTGCAGGGCGTATGAAATAACTTCAAATTCTAAATAACGAACTCACGTCGCAGGGTCGTGTGAGTTTTTTTGGTTTTTGCACTTTGTGCCCTTCCATTGTAAGACTTCCATTGTAAGAAAAAAAATTTAAAAAAGGACGGAAAATACTCAAGGCTTGGACAATTTATCATCGAAGACCACCAGTAAGATTGTAAGATCGCAATTATATCGAAGATCTTGGAAATGATATAGAAAAGACGTTAAACAGTTGTTTTCGACAAAAGATATGTTGTGAACTCCTCAGGTTAATCACTTTAAACTTGAATTGCGTTACTGGAGCGATTTGAGGTTAATTCTTGACAACCCTAGATTTTATACTTTGTTCTAGGGCCCATAACAATGTACGGTATCAGGTCTAATTCGCCTCTGTTCATGCCGTATACCGTATTTACCCCACACGCATTGACCTTTGGTCGCCAAAGAACAGATTTGAATCAGCTCCGAAAGATCTAAATTAGGGAGAGCGGGGGAACGGCGTTGGCGTGATCCGAGTCACTCGGAATCTGGTTCCGGTGACGCAGAGCGGATTTGCGCCATCACAGCGACCTCTTTACGTGGAAGTGCACTCTGTGAAGTCAACACTGGCCCGGTGGTCCCGCATGGAAAACACGTCCAAGTCTATTTGTATGCAGATGTAAACAGAAAGACGTTGATTGTCCTGGGTTACGGTATCCCGGCGTGGAACCATCGAAAACCAGTCAAAGAATCCAGTGAGCAGTGGATTCTCTAGCTTCAAATTCCTTGGCCCGATGTCCATCTTGACCACTCAAGCAGCGTCTCTGTCTTAAGGACTCGGTCCCGAGAACGCGGAGAGTGTTTCTCAGAATGCCTTTGTTTCCCTAAAACCTTCCTTCTGGTCCAACGAACGCAGCAAATGGCGACAGACCTTGCTAGGTGACCAAACTTGGACTTCCCCCATCTTCTACTTGGCCTTGGGGATCTCCAGCGAGGTTCCACGAGGTTCCCTGGCCTAAGGAGTGATTAATTATTTCCTGTTCCAAATTGTGTTTATCTTTTCGCCTCTAATGGCGCATGAATCTTTCAACAGGAGAAGAAGGGACAATATTTATATTTTCGATCCAGTTCGATGCTTCCGTGTGGCCAGCTTCTGCGCTAGAGATCATTTCCTGGGATACCCTAGAGGACAACACCCGCAAGAGAAGAACCTTCTCGGGGTTCATGCCTCTTAAGCATGGAGACCCGGCGGGAGACGATCTGATGTCAGAGGTCAAGTATGTGGGTCTCCCTTCCCTCTCCTAGTTAGGCCACTTACCAAGTCACCACTAAACAAATCCACGCGCTATTTCGGTCTCGCGCGGCTATTCCTGGCCGTGGCCACCTTCCTCGCCACTTTGCTTGTTTTCGAACGTCGTCTCGCTTTCCTGGAGCGAAAACAGAGCGTGGGCCGCGCGCTGTGTCCTATTGTTTGCGGACGAACGGAGATGTTTGTTGTGCGCGCGAGAGCAGAGAAGAAGCTAAATTTAGGGTTGGCCGCAGGCACCTTCTCAGAAAAGACCTAAAGAGGAAGGAGGTAAACAGAGAGGACTCTGGAGCACCGGAATACATACAGTCGGATAATCATCGGTCAACAAGATCTTCTTCCTTATGCCGGTGTTCTCTGGCACTTGGGCGAAATATCGTAGGAATATGGCTAGAAAACTGATGGGAGGCAGGAAACATTGATAGCAGAGGGCAAGATTGCTCAAAGCATCTGCATTTAGCGAAAAAGAAGTTCTGCCACCAGTAGGATTCGAACCCGCGTCGAACTTTTGGCAATGGATTACAAAACGTTCGACGCGGGTTCGAATCTCACCGGCGTCCTGGCTTTTATTTTCCCACCGAAGACATTCCTCTTGCCTAATCTTTGCAGAATATGGCTGCGAAACGGCCTAATCTTTCCTTTTTAGTCATTCTCACCTATAGCTCTGCACAAGCAATCTGTAGCATAATGATCGAGAAACCTCGATATAGAGACGTTTCTAGCTGTAGGTATTACAGCACCACTCAAACAACCCATAAATTTTGTTAGAAAAAAGGAGGGGCACTGATTTCCAGTGTTCTCTTTATCAGAGTCACAGCGATAAAACATGTAAGACTCCAAACCTATTGAGATAAACCGACGTTATTGAAATGCCTCATCAGGGGACACTGATTTCCTTTGTTCTCTGTATCATACGTATCAGAGTCAACATTCACATCGATAAACATGTAAGACTCCAAACCTACCGAGATAAACCGACAGTAAACCCTCATCATGGATGGATGGCCTCGAAGACACTCTGTTTTTGCATGCATCCCTAATTTATTGACAGTTTCAGGAAACGGCCTTAGTCCGTGCAGAGGTTGCGTGAGTGGCCCTATTTTTAGAAGAATACCCTAAAGGTCGACTTGACGTGTTCGGACCTCTGGTGACGACCTTTGTGCTGCGGAAGAATCCCTTTGTGGACCTTAGGGCACACATCCTTAGTGTGAATGACCAAGAGGACAGAGAAAAATGGCTTTCAAATCTTCGTTCATTGAAAAAATAGATAAAAGTACTGTATCGTACTTCCTCGTTCGGTCTCTTCCAAAATGTGGGCCAAGTGCTTCGTGGATGAGTTACTAGCAGTTGAAACAAGGCTGAGATCCCCTCTTATAACCTACAGTAACCGAACGTGCGAACTTTCCACTCGAATGCAGTTTTGTGTTTTCTTCCTTTCGCGACGATTGTTTGCCGAAGGAAAACAACGTCGAGACCTCGTGGTTCTTTAAATGGACGGGTCCCGACGGGAAAAAAACCCTTTCCGACTCTAGAAACCTTTCCCAAGTCAACTTTCCTTGGGAGTTTCTATCCATGAAGAACCTTGTAAACAATGTGGTGATGTTTTGTTGACCTTCAGGCCACAAGCTTTGCAGAAACGAGGACCTGAATCGGAGATGATTGCGTCTCTGCCATTCTGATATCACCCCCTCCCTCCCCCTCCAAGTGCCCATGACCTCCTTGACGCCATTCCAAATTCGGACGTCGACGTCGCTCTCCTCAGCGATTCAAAATCCAATCAGCGGTCGTCTCAGATCCTTCTTCCGCAATGCGACCTCGATGGTCCCGGAACGAACACCTACACACTCCTCACGGCTTTCATATCTGATTACACATAAGAACATCTTGCATTTAGAATTAAAATCGGTTTAAATTTAAAAAAGGAGCTTTAGAATGGACCAAATTTGGATATAATACCACCACTCTAAAACCGGATTGAAATTAGTGGAATATGCATTCTTAAATCAGGAGAGTAGAGACGTAGAGTTTATTTCTACTTGCTCCTATTTTTAGCCTATTTACTAAGGCTATCATTGCTTAAGTTGATAACTTAATTCATGAGGGTTGGAAGTGGATTAACCACTGGATCCAGTTAGCACCCACTCAAGTAATTGTTTGTGTTTTGTCGTTTGTTGTTGCGAGAAGCACTGGGAAATAGAAGAAGAGTTCGTTAAATTTCTAGAAACGAGGAAAATAAGGAAATACCAATAGAGATAGAGATAAAATTATGGACAGCATCTATAAGGATCGTAATATGATCCGAAGACTTCCATTTTTTCAGCCTAAAAAAAAGAAAATGTCAGAAATATGCGTTTGACGGCAAAATAAAAAATTCCACCACGAGTGGGGTTCGAACCCGTGCCGAACGTTTCGTAATCCGATTGCCAAACGTTCGGAGCGGGTTCGAATCCCGCTGGCGCCGAGGCTTTTCTTTTAATGCACCTAATGGTCCTAACAACAGTGGGATTCGAGCGACCTCCAGGGCCGAAACCAAGAACCCCATAAATCCAAAATCGTACTCCTCTCGCGCGTACTTTGAGCGAGTGCTCGAAAACATTGGCAAAATTCATAAAACCCATGAATATTCGCCATAAATCGCGGCTGGACGGTTCCCAAGAGGGCCGTCAGCCCAAGTCTTTCCCTTAAGCGCGCCAAAGGATCGTCTCCGGAGGTCGGAATCAGCTGTGCCTCCGTGGCACCTTCTAATTGATGGTCACCGGCGCCAGGAAGTGCGGACGGAGTGTAATCCCGGCGGTGGTCGTTGTGGTCGCGTCCGAGACTTATCGCCCCCCACTTCTCGGTTTTCATCCTGGTTGGGCCAGAGCCTTGGGTTCTACTTGGAGGTCTTTACAAGGCAAAGACGACTTCCGGTTTCAGATATAGTTGAGACCTTAAATTAGATGGTTCAAGTGTTTTAGATGGTCAAAAATTCAAGTGTCTTTTAGTTGTCTTCCTATTGGACTGGTCGTCAGGAATGAGAATAAGTAGCTTTCTTTCCTCCTGGATACCTTCAGAAGACGTAAAAGATTCCTTTCTCTGATTGTCTTATTGCTAGGTTCTAAGTCTATCTATCTAGGGTTTAGCCTTCTTAGGAAAATGCCTGTACCTAAAGAGAACATCGGCCTGAATGGGGAAAAATCTCCCTTTTCATATTTTATCTTTTGCATGGCTATGGCAAGAACAAGGATTCCATCTTCCGGAGTGTCAAGTGCAGCTGGGCTCTCCGTCAGCTGGTCAAGTGCAGGTGGCCAATTTTCAGCGCCTGCCAGGAACGTGCGGAAGGAAACTCTTTCTCCGCACGGAAACGAATATCCGCACAATTTTGTTTCGCCCTTCCTTCAGAGGGCATTGTACCTTTTGGGGAGTTTCACTGTCAATAGCTTCCTCCACACACGGAACACACGAAGTAAGGAACTATCGTTTATCCTCTTCCCGAATGAATCACAGATATCCTCTAGAATTATACTGCACGTAAACCTTTGCTTCTTCCTCGCCTTCGCTCCCTCTGAGCTAAGCAAGGCGCACTCTATCTCTGGAATTTCCCGTTCTTCCGCCTGGTGAAGGAATGTGGAACGGAATCAAGCAAACATAACAAATTCCACAACCGCGGGGAATTTGGAATATTTAAATTCAGAAAGCGCGAAGAATGATGCACTTTGGAGGAGGTTTGCCCTTTTGAACTTCCTCTACAGGAGAGGTTTTCCACTCGCCCCATCCTCCTTAGCCTTTTGAATCAACCTAAATCATATTTGCAAATGGAACGTTTGAGCTATGGAAATCCTTATCCAGGTTTTTTATCATCTGCTTCAAGGGAATCTTCTTGAGCTTGGTACTAGCCAGACCCTGCCTTTCCAAATGATCCATTTATTTTGGCAAATCTAACAATGGGGTATTAAAGAAGCGTCCATCCCGCTCCAGCGTTGAATCGGTGCTTGTTCTGGCTGCTTTATCTTGTTTTCTTCGATCTTCATGGACTACACCTTCTGTTTGGCTTCTTCGGCTTCCATGTCTTCCTTTTTAATCTCGTGTAAGGCCCTGTTTTCCGAAGCCCGTAAGGCCTGGGCTCCTCTGCCTCTAATGCTGTCCAGAACTGACCTTCCCTCCACGTCCTGACTTCCGGCCGGGGCGCCAGATTCAATAATGCAAAATTGCTGAAATTCCGAAGCGCGCCTCGTTCCACGCCAGCGTGCACTTGTGGTCCCAGTTGGATAGAGTCCCCGACGAAGGTCTTAAAACGACTCCAGTCCCCAGAGAAGCGCGACTCCAATTAGTCCACTTATTGTCTACTCCACTGCTGGACCTTGTTTTCGGTCTCCGTTCGTTCCAAGACCAAGAAGCGGAGCCATCCGCCTGGAAGAGTGTCCCTTCCAAGACGCAAACAGCGAGTCCTAAAAATAGGAGCGAAAACAGTCGCGCGTCGGATGGTGCCGTTTTCATGCAAATTCGGAACCCCGCTGGATACCAGGGGGCGCGAAGGAATTCTGCCACAAATTCCTTTCGGGACCGCCGCCACATGACGTGAACAGGCTTCAAGAAAAGGTGGCCGCTTTAAGTAGGGCTCTGGCTGAAGGCGTGGGAAACAAACTCTTAAAACGTTTTATTAGCACGAAAACAGGGAATATCTCATGCCACGATGAGTGGATGCAGCAGATAGGATGCACAAGGAGAAGGTCAGGAGGAGTCAAAAGTGGCCTCGGCAACAGA
Source organism: Steinernema khuongi (assembly GCA_016648015.1). Taxonomy (NCBI): domain Eukaryota; kingdom Metazoa; phylum Nematoda; class Chromadorea; order Rhabditida; family Steinernematidae; genus Steinernema; species Steinernema khuongi. The sequence goes on along the minus strand of JADLIF010001856.1, from coordinate 54,420 downwards.
AGATGAGAGTTACTCACTCGTGACTGACAAGTATGGTCCTCCCCAGCCCTGTTCCCTACTAACGCGAATCTTTCTGCAATTCTTCTTCTCCACGAAGGCAGCCACCCTTCTCTCGATGTCATCTATGCTTTGGTCGGTCACGTCGATTAAGTGTGATATTTAAGCAGAACCAGTGACAATATGGTTGAGCCTGTAGAAGTTGCTTCATCGTTTTCTGGGCCAGCTTCTCGCTGCTGATGAACAGATCTATGCCTCTACAGTACTTTGGCTTCGCTTGCACTGGCTTTCCGGTGTACCAGTTCTTCATCTTCAAAGTATCTGTGCTGTCAACATAAACATCAAGCCTGAAGATTTGTTCTGTTATCCACGTGCCGCAGTATCCCGCTACTTTGCAAAGGTCGTATATGCTTTCCGCGCTCAGGAGATCCAGCATGTCCTGTTAGAACTTGAAGGGAACGGTATCCATCGTTTGCCTCTTCATTGATCCTTCTAGCCTTCCTTTACATGCACGCTCGAGCGATGCTGAAGAACTGTGAAATTCATGCTTTTATGGAGTGCATTGGAATAAAGGAGGGTGAGACCTGTCGTGATTCAGGACTTTGCGTCCACAAGCGGTACTAGAACAGACCATGCAATGCTGATTCCCCTTTGTCAGAAGAAGCAGCTTTAAGGGAAGGGGCATTATTCCTAAGCCCAGATCTGTCCGATTGCATAACGAAGAACACCGATAGCGAAGTGGGATTACACTTCACAGGCAGCCTTCTAGCTTGGGAACCAGGTTCCTATATTCCGAGTTATAGGCCTATGTATTATGCCCATGGAATGTGATATGACATACCCAGAGTGATTCCGTTCTACTAGTGGTCCAATGATGATGGTCTCGACTTCCAATCTTTAGGGTCGAGTTCGAGTCCGGCCTGGTGAAATCATTTTTCTTTCTGGTCCATTTCCTTCTTATAACACTCACTGTTTGTTTCACTCCAAACCATCGCGCTTTCACACTAAAAACACCTTGTGTTTTTATTTCGTGAAGTGCTTGGCCAGTCGTGAGAGAGTCGCGCGCTTTTTTAAATCAAAATATTCAGAGATCATTTGCCGAGTTCTTGGCGACGAAGCATTTTTGTGTGCTTTCCTGCGGCACTTTCCTTCATTTCTTCGTCCTGAACGGACAGATCTGGACTGGAGCTGCTTAGGAATAATGCCCCTTCCCTTAAAGCTGCTTCTTCTGTTTGACCCTGCGTGGGTTCGTGTTCTTCCCACGGAGACCAGGCTTGTTTTGCAACCGCCTCTCATCCCAGGCTGCGGCCGGCACCCAACTCATCCTTATTTGTTTGCGCTGTCCTCATTGTCGTCGTTAGGAGCGCCCAAATCGGTTCGGTCGAGCTGCAGAACCCTTACCAGAAACGGACCTATATCTTGCAAAGCCAGTTGAAGTGACAGAGAGTTAAACGATCCTGATGGGGTTTGTCCTGATCCCGGCTGCCTCTTAATCACTTTTTCCTTCATCTAATGACGGATGTGCAAGTCATCAGCGGGATGAGGTCACTCACAGATCATTCAGGCGTTCGTCAGATGTGTGTTTTAAGAGATTAGAATTCGTATATCACCTCATCCACTTCTTCAGTATGCCAAAGATCAGTTTCGTTAGAAGAAGCCTGCTCTCTGTCAAGAGAAGATCCCCTTGTGCACCCTCATTTGGGGTGAGAACTGTTGGTCAGGCGGATTGTCAAAAGCTATATCTTGATATCTGTCATTTTAAGGCCAAAAGATGGATATAGTCCTCTGCAGTGCTAGTACCTGCTAGTGCCAGAAGTTCAACTGTTTTAGCCTGTTTTAGCAGCTCTGCTCAGATTCTTAGAATAGTATCTCAGAGTACACTTATCACTCTAAAAGAGTCCATAATATTAATCATCTATAATACAACAATTTTAGAGAGTTTCTTAATCCACTCAAGACCAAGATACCCAGCACTGATTGGGTCAGTTCCCATAAGCTCGGTTACTCTAGTCATACGAAGTAATGACGGATCCGTGCGGAACCTAGCGAGGAAACACTTATAACATCTCTCTCTCGATCTTTTGGCTCCTTAAAAAGCATTTAGAACCAATCCTAGAACCGCAGTCCAAGGGGCGATTCTGTTCTATTGACGATTCCGTTGAGTCCTTGGATCTCCTTCCAAGTCAGTCAATGCCGCCGACCCAGCTCAACCCAAATCCTCATCTCCGCGAGTTCCCCTTTTATGGTTTGTTTTCGCGGTCCGTGCGCCGTGAAATGACGGCCGAGTACAGGCGGCCCGCGCTAATTGGACGCACCTTCGTGCCGGGACTCCCTCGGGGCGCCGCTGTTTACCTTCTAGGCGGTCGTAAAGCGCCGTGACGTCGCCTGTTTTGGACTCCTTGATTGCAACGGACGGACGTGCGCCCGGAAAGGTCGCCCGAAAACATCTTAGCTGGGTCCCAGCACGAAAGACGAGTTCGGTCGTTGATTGGGTTCGGCGGAAGTGGCGCCGTCGGTGATGTCACTCGAGAGGTTCGGCAGACCGTGGAAGTTTTTAAAGACGCGCTGAGGGCCTCTTGAGAGGTTTGCAGAGTTTGGACGTCCTGGGTGGGCGGGGGGCCGGAATTGATTTCGTCATGGATTCTTTTGGGTGGCCGTGGGGGGAGAACCCTAACTTTTAGGGAAAGGTGCGAATTGGACACTCTTGGATCTTCCAAATCCGAAGGAAATGGGGACAGAAATTAATGTTTTGATGATTTAGAAGACTAGAAGACTAAGACATTTGAGCGCATCAAAAGAAGGTCAGTGATGGGATTAGCCAAGCACAATGGAGCCCATTAGATCGTTAAATGTCGTCCGAAGACCGATATTTTAAAGCTCAGCCACCCTTCAGATGCTCGGCACTGTTTAAGGCTTGTTCAGCCTGACTTCGGTAGCCCTGCCAGCTGGGAAAGTTGCCTGTTGACATTTTAAGAGACAAACTCTTTGCACGGTGTGCACCTCTCCTGGCTAATGAAGCTGGCTTTCAGCGCTGTTTGAACTGCCTACTTCTCTTCTTCACCGGTTTACCTCCGCGATTCTTGGCCCCATATGCCCACTCCCTTAATCCCAGAGGGTCGGAGTTGCCCAGGATAGGTGACTGTTGGCACTGTGCCGGATTCCGGAGACTAATTTCGTCCACAAAAAGAAAGAAGTCACAAGGCTTCCCACTCCAAACAGAGTCTTACGGGGGAGCGCCGTTTTGGCACCGCCGCTTTGCTCACAGCGCGCTTATCCGACTGAGTCAGCACAGATAACCACAATCTTCTTAGAAGACGGAGCGAAGTAGCCCACACTCTCTTGGATTCAACAGAGTGTCCAGAGGGTACTTGAACTTACTAGGTTTCTAGCCCTTCTCCTCCCAGTTGCTAGCTTCTGACCAGGACTGACCTTAAGTGGAATTCCGAGATCAGATCGGGGTTTCTTGGTCCTAGCACGAAATACATAACATCATGGTCTCGACTAGCTGCGTGCCATGTATTTCGGGTCATGACCAAAAAGTCCCGCTTTTACCTCGGAATTCCACTTGAGACCCTCCTGCTGAGAAGGTGACTGTTGTCGCCAACCGATGTTGCCATTTGGAAATACCACTTGTGTGGGAAGGCTCTCGATACCCGTCCAGAGAGCGATTACTTCCGCTTCCCTCTTTCAGCGGGAAAACAAAATAATTAGGATTTCGATCTTTGTTGAGGCCGGCCAGTGGGAGTGTTTACGCTAGGTTTAATCCGGCTTCCCCGCCTATAAGCCAGATTTACGGCAGAGTGCCCCGAGTTAGGCCATGCAAAACGGATTAGCGCTGTTTTCTGTGCTTCATTCAGAGCGGGATTCTATAGCCAGCTTCTTGAAGTGGCCTTCTGTTCTTTGCACACCACTGTGGGGTCATAGATTCTATGGCATCCTACTAGAGGCGCTCCTTTGCAGAAGTTCTGATCTTGGGCTTTGGTCCTTCGCCTTTGCTCTGCTTCTTGACGCTCGTCCCCCGCCAGACGCCACATTTGCAGCAATTTGTCCCTTTCCGTGCCAAATCTGTTTACGGAGAGCATGAGAGGCATTCCAAACAGCTGCTGGAATCCTGAATTATGCTCGAGAAGCCCCATTCCGACCATAGTTCCGGGAAGGAAACCCTTCTGTCCCCCTAGGGCACACCTAAGCCCTCCACACAGAGAGGCTCCGTCCAAGCAGAGGCTAAGGATAGAAATAAGACAGAGGCGCTGTGTCCAAGGACATCCTTTGTCCAGAAGAAGGCCCTTGTCCCCCTCCATTACTAAGCAGTGGTGATTAGTGGCGTCGCGTCCGCCCTCTCCATCGCGATCTCCGCTCCAGGCGGCCCCGCCCCAGGCCCCTCCCCGCGCGGTTTGTGAATGAAAACAGCGTTAGCCCCAGGGCGACAACGTGAGTACGCGACGGCGCAACCACGCTCCCGACCCCAAATGGTCGTCTTCGACAGAGCGATGCGATGTATACAGTCCGCTATGGTAGGCTTGTCCTCTTCCGGCCCTGAATCAGGCATGGTCCCCTTCAAAGATAGGACTCTTTTCTACTCCTTTGCTTCGTCCGGAGAGCTAACTTGGACACTAAAACCGTTCAATCTTTCCAGCTGACCTGTCTTCCATGGACTCCTTAACAAGTAGTCTTGGTGATCCCAGGTACAAAAGTTGGTTCTTCCTCCATAGGTTCTTCTTCTAAGGTGTAGGATCTTGGAGGGTTTCTACCTTGGTTTCATCGCCCAAACTAGAGCTTAAATAGCCGGCAGCGTGGCAGCGCGCCACGCCTAATCTTCCTAGACAATATAATGAGCTCTATGAGTGGAGAATTTTCCAAAAAAAGCTGGCTTTGAGCATGTCATCGGACTTTAGATCTTTTGTGCTTGTGGTAACGGTAAGTAGCCATCACCAGGGAAACCTGTCCCGGTGGCCCACTGGTGTGGCCTCGGTTGTTGTTTCCTAGGCTCGGGTTCGATTCCGGCCTCAAGAAATTCTTTTTTCCTCTCTATTTTTTCTCCCTAAACTATACAAGCGGTAGAACATTGCCATAGAACACTAAAAGCCAACTTCATAAGTTCATACCTTGTCTTGACACGCCATCGAGGTACGGTAGTCAGTAAAATCATGGGGATGTGTTCTTAGATCAATACCTATCCTTACGTCAGAGATGTATCCCGACCCGAAATCCTGACCCAAATCAGGATTCATGCACACCTTCGTCTTTCAAGCCTCGAACCGTCCTTAAAATCCTAAGTTTCCCCTTACATTCTCCACGAGCCTCCCCTCGGGCATCGCCTTCTCCTTCTCGTCAACCTCCCACTAACCAGGCCTCCTTCCAGATCCAGATGCATAATGCGCGTTCCAACGGCACAGTCACGGGCTACTTCCGCAAACGGAAGGACTCCCGCTGCTCCACCGTGAGCACCTCCACAGGCTCCTCCGCCTCCTCCATCTACCGTATCGGCTCGCACTTCTCGAGCCGCGTGCTCCAACTGGACGAGGAGCAGATCGACACGATCGTCGACGCGTTCGCCAAGGTCTCCGACAAGTACGGCGCCTTCGAACGCGTTTTCGTCCAGCTCTTCGTGGTGAGACCCAGCCCCGGGAGCTCTCATAAGTCCGAGCTTCAGTACGAGGACAAGGAGATCGCCGAGCAGTTCGGGTTGGCCAACGTGCCCGAGGAGCTGATCAAGCGGAATCAGGTGTTCCGCACCCACGTCGGCAAGTTCCAGAGGTTCATGACTACCGTAGTCGAGCTGCTGCCCAAAGTCGGCAGGGAGGACGAGCTTATCGAGATCCTCAGGTGGGTGCTTTAGAGACTCTTGGTGGCGAAGACGGGCTTGGGGAATCCTCTGTGCTGCTCCCTGACTCCTCCCTCCCCAATCGTTGCAGGACCGCATCTGTTTGTTTTGGTGCATCCTCGCTTCCGGAAGCTGAATGTGCCGAAATTAGGCGCCTTCTGCGACCGAGAGGCAAACATGAATGATGGCGCGCGTGTAGCGCCAATTAACGCAAAGTGCGTCCTGCGACGACCGCCCTGGGCCCTCCGAAGGCGCGCGTCCTCCCACGAGGGTCGGTCGAAGTTCGCTAATCAATTTTTAATTGCATTTCCGAAAGAGGGCCGATGCCTTTGAAGCCTGAATTCTGAAGTAGGAGGCAGAAATTATTCAGGGACGAAAACAGAGTGCCGACACTGATTGGTAGATCGTTGTGGGACCAATTTTCATTATTTTTAGAGACTTTTGTAGGAAAAAATAGGCTCTTCATTCACATGTTGCTTCTCTTAATTGCTGCGCCGGGTTACGGTAGGCGTTCCTGAGCCAAAAGGACGCAAAGTTTCGCCAGGAATAACAAAGCGGGCTTGTTACGTGACTCAGGCTTTGTTTTCAAAGTGGACCTCAGGAAAGACGAGTCGCACACATCTCCTCCAAAGGTATATTTAGCGCAGATTGTGGCCGTGTTGACTAGCGCCGGTAATCGTTTCGGGACCCTCGATCTCCTGGAGGCTAGAGTGTTTCATGGACAAGGGGTACTTGAGACGGGAGAGGGCAAACAGTTGGAGTGTTTGACGTTTAGGACACCGAAAACAGAGATCCAGGGATAAGACACCCTATTTGGTTCGAGGTTTTGGCGGTGCTTAAGAACCTTGACATTAGTGGAAGAATCCTGGTGGTCTTAGCTGCTGCAAGGTCTACAAATGTGTCCACGTTCTTCACGTCAAGAAACCAAATGATGTTTACTTTGACAATCATAGAGAGGATCCTAAAAATTCAGGTCTCAAAACGATGATCAAGACCCCGAATTCTGTAAATCACACGTCTTCCCAAAACGATCTTCTTCTCCAGCCTCCCACTTCATCACGTATACACCAAAGACCCTTATCCATTCAGGACGCGGCGCCTTCTGCGTCACTTGGGACTTTCGGTCCCCCTCAAGCGCCAAAAAGCACAAACGGCGTCCATGTCTCCTTAATGTGTTTGCCTGGAGCCGAGGACATCTCATCACGCATGCTAAGCGCTCTAATTTGTTTTCCGTTCGGAGCGGACTCCTTGATCGTTGAGAGATCGATTACGTGCACTTGGCTTCCTGACAGGCGAAAGTCCCTTTGCCCAGGAGTGTATCTTCTAACTGGAGCATTCACAATCATCCCCTTGTCCCACTCTTTTCTGCTGAAAAATACGCTGCGCTTTTAGCACACTCACTGCAGTACTTTCAACGCTATTTTTCAGCACTCTCAAGGTTCTTAAAAATTGTGGGAACGTTCCCAAGGAGGTTTTTTATTTTCTGTGCTAGTTTAGCTATTTTGGACGCACTTTTCTATGGTCAGTGCCGTTTTTCTTTAAAATGAGTCAGTAGAGAAACAGCAAAATGCAATTAAAACACGTAAGTATGTTATGTTAAGTCCTTTGTAAAAGATTTTGCCGTTTTTCCCATCGATGGACCCTTTATGTACATCTAGAGGTTGGCGCAAAAGAGCCATAGATGACTGGAGATTTGCACTAAAGGGCTGCACCGATGCTTTGAGCCTTTCCGAGGGAGTGGAGCAAAACGGAATTATGCCAAGAAGGAGCGCAAAGCAGCAAGTTAAGAAAAGTGCTGAAACCCGTTCACAAGTTTTAGATCTACTTCCCAGTACCCCACAACTGCGCGCTTTCTCTGTTTATGATATTAAGCTCAAAAAGTTGCTTTTGCAATTCTGTAGATCCTCCTTCTTCAAAATTGCCCCGACACGTGGGAACTACTTCTGTATTCTTTTCCTGCTGTACCAGTCACAAAGATCTCTTAAAAGCCACATATAACTCTACCGGACGGACGAGTCCTTGGACAGCACTCCTATTTACCACCTCCTATCTTCTCTTCCTGTCTTCTTTAGATGTTTAACTAACAAAGAAACCAACAACGACCAAATCAGAGCTAGAAAGATCTCTGATCCGCCCCAAAGCGTCCTTCCTCTGCACCCGGCCCAGCACTCGCTCAGACATGCAAATAACTCCGAAACTGTTTTCCACGTTCCGCGCTACTTGTTTATGGACCGTTTAATCCGATACTCAGCGAGCTGTCACACTCACTCCACGTCACCGCTAGGTTTCGCCTCCTTCTCGCCACTCGGCAAAACAAAGCGTCTAGACTCCCAAATGTGTTTGCTGTGAGACGCAGTGACTAGAGGGATCTTCATCAAAAATGCAAGGACTTCCTAGGACAGAGGCCAGTGTCGTGGCGGGACCGCGCCCAGTCAGTGTGGGAGGCTTCTTCTCAGGACCCATTCCTTCCATACCTTTCGCCAAAACGGAAAAAAGCTGTGATTTGTTTATGTTTAACGTAAAATAATAGTTTCTTTGTCAAAATATAGTTTTCCAAGCACAATTAACGCTTATAATACCTCAGTATCGAAAACAAATACGTCATAAAAATAACACACGTGTATAAACAATGATAAGGACTAAAATATAGATAAGGAAATTTTATGAATTTATTCAAATTTTTTTTAAATTAAATAAGATATTTAAAGTTGCAAGTAAAAGAAGTAAGTGAATTAATTGTGAACTTCGTGCCAGGACCCATTCCTCTTCTATAGGTTGTCTAGATGGTTTCCGGAAAGTATTTTAGCAGCATCTGGGTAAAGTGTTTTTTATGTATTTTTGTGGACCTCATTTAATAGTAAACATAGTATAAAATTTAAAACACGTTTAATAGTTTAAATGATAAAATTTTCATGGGCGTTTTAATTTGGAAAAAAATTTCCTTTTAATTAACTGGTTGCAATTGCACCTACCGTACCCCTCAGAGGCTACGGATGACGCCACCGCTTGCCTCGATATCCGCGTCGACCTTCACCTCGCCACCCCCGGCCCGTCTTATGAGTGCATCGTTCCAAACAAGAGTTAATCAGCCGTCCGTTCCAGAATCGTGGGTCGTCAGCACTGCAACGTCAAGCAGATGAATTTCACAGCGGCCAAATGGCTCTCCTTCAAGAATGTCCTCCTTTCCGTTCTCTGCAAGAACGACCACCACGTAAGCGGACTTCGTGTCGGGACCCCATTCATCCCTGATTCAGGACAAAGTGTACATGTGCTGGAACCAGCTCCTCAGTTTCCTCATCTACGAGATCAAGGACGCCTACTTGGACCAGGTGCGTCGGCTCCGGTCCAACTCGTGTCCGCACATCCTCGAGGCGGCCACCTTCGACATCCGGAAGTACTCCTTGGCTAACATAAAAACCCACCCTGAAATACCGTAGTCCCCTAAGATGTACATAAGCTGCACAAGCGCAAATAAACACTATAGCTACGAAGACTTTATTTCGGACGACGTCTTTAGAAACGATATGTACACACAGAAAGAGAAGAAGATCACTGGAGGGACGACTCGGAGGCAGAGAGTCGTCGAGGGGTCAACCTCTGAAAGGGTCCAGGTAACATGTGTATCTTCGCCAGGGAAAATATGTGTTTTTGTGCTTATCAAACAAAAGTATATCCGCAAAGTATAAAGTGTATATCTGGACCAATCCTCCAATGCTCCAACTTTATCCCAAAGTACTTTATCCCAATGAGCTAGGCTTTAGCTAGAAGAACAGACTTGAAATATTTGACCGTAATGTGTCTGTCGAGCTCTTACAACTGGAGCTGGAAAAATGCTGTATTATGCGAGCTTATCGTTCTTAATTTTAGCGAAAATCCAGAGAATAGTAAGGTACGGTCCTTGGGTTAGAAAAGCGAAATTTGTGCTGTAAATGGACACACAATAATTGCACAACTTTTTGACTATAGCCATAACTTGATAATATCTTATTCCACTTTTCGACTGTGAAGGGGACGACGCGACTTGCGCAGCAAAACCAGGAAAACACGGGACAACAACAGTTTCAAGCAGCGTTCAACACTGTACTGATTCTGTTAAATGTTTTGAACCTCATAGTATGTTTTAATATGGAATACTTACTTCTCCGCGATACACAATAAAACCCACCACCTTTTATATCAGAAAGGCTAAAATAATAAGTACAGTAAGTCCACACAAGGAGCTTACAAGGACAAATAATCAAAACTAAAAATTTTTCCATCTTCTACGCTCCTTGGATTTAATGCCTGTGTGTTTTTTGAGTGGACAAGTCGTAAGTTCAAGAACTCTAAAGAACACCGCACGTTCGAGAAGCGCATGCTTCTTCGTGTCAACACTTCTTCATACGTGGCGACGTCGACGGTCTATTTTAGGCACTAATTTTCGACCTTTCACGGCGGAAGCGAGTTCCAATTCATCAAGTGTCTCTGAGTTCCCGGAACGCGCGCAAGGGACGTCCCAAAATAGAACTTCCAGTGTCTCGTGAATGAGAGGACAAAGCCACTTGCTCGCGAGTGGGACATTCCCACACCGTTTTTAATCTTGGGAGCGCGGACTCCGTAGTGTGTCCTCTTTCCGACGGTTCCGGAGAAGAAGGAATTTTGAAAGTTGGGTGAGGGTGGATGGAACGGAGGAGAAGACTCTCTGGGATCGGTGTCAACAAAAGGTTTCTATTAATAAATTGTTATGGCACTGGATACGGTAACCGAGGAACAAGCGCTTGCGCGTTTAGAAAACTTGGATCCTACTTGATTTCTACGCTCTACTTCTTCCAGCAACTCACAGGGTCCGAACAATGTCAGAAATCAGTTATTGGCTAAAAAAAGTTGTTGTCTTTGACCTTCGCAATTCCACAAATTCTATTTAACTTCGGTCCAAGTGTCTTTCACCTTTTTGGTCCAAGCAAAACTCAGATGGAACAAAAAAACTCAATTCAGGTCATATATTGATTTAATAGATTCGGATCTGCTGTACGTTCTGATTCAAAAGGTTCAAAGTGGCACTACCCCACAAACTTTCTTATATCCCTTCTCTAAAGTCTTCCCCATTCCAAGCGGGACCTCACTCTCGCCGTGACTTACAGGGTCTGCAGGATGTCCGGAATCTGCTGCAGATTGAAGTTGGAGATCCAGTCCGTGGGTCCGCTTCTTCCTTGCTGCGCCCCTCCGCCGTCTCCAGCGCCGCTTCCGATGAAACTGTTGATAACTCCGGCGGCGGATCCTCCGCCAGAGCCTCCTTGATCCGGTCCCCCGCCCATGCCCGTGAACGTCTTGATCAGTCCGGCGGGTCCTCCGCCAGAACCGCCCTGGTCGCCGCCTCCCATCCCTGTGAACGTCTTGATGAGTCCGAAGATGTTCTCCTGGTTGAATCCGTTTGCGAAGGGGATTCCGCCCATAGGGTTCACTTCGGTCGGTGGCGGCTGAGGAGCTGGAGGCGGCGGCGGAGGAGGAGGGGGTGGCGGAGGAGGTGGAGGTGCTTCCGTAGGAGGAGGGGTGTACACGGTAGGCGGCTCCGTGGGAGCGAAGGTGACGGGAATCAGTGAAGGACGTCCCCTACAGGCGCGCGTCACTCGAAGGCAAGCGCGTTCCGAGTCGAAGAGGTTCTGGTTCGTGGCAGGAGTCTTACAGCCCGGGAACCAGAACTGCTCGCACTCCTTCGTCTCCCTGTTGTAGGCGTACTTGATGAGGAAGCCGCAGAAACGGCCTTCGGGAATGCCCTGTTCGCAGATGGATTGGGGCTCGGGCCTGGACTGCGAGCCGAAGCCTCCGACGGGTCTTCGAGGTTTCGGACTGGGAGCGACGACGTTGGGAGTAGGGTTCACCACTGAAAGGGGTACTGTAGGTGCTGCTGACAGGGTATTGAAGGGTGTGGGCTAAAACTACTGCCAGCTTCTGAGCTTGGCGGCTCTACTTTCACTCGTACAACTGATTCCGAAGAAGGCCTACCTTCCGGTGCTTGGGTGACCACAACGGGCTGCTTCGTGGTCGTTGGCGGTGGTGGTCCGGCAACGAAGGTTCTCGGAACGGGCTGTCCGCCATTGGCCGCCGTGAGACACTTAACCAGAAATGAGAAGTTGGCAACGTCTTCGGAGATATCACCTCCACAGGAACGTCCCGACACTCATTCGCGCTGGGGTCCTTGAGCCTCGTGGCGGGACGCGTGCACACCTGGTGCGGGAACTGGCAGGTGAAGGGGGCGCATTGTGAAGTCGCCACGGAGATATGGTCACCGTCGCCGACGAACGCTTCGCCTAAATCCGAACGCGTCACTTTCCCTCGCGGCCTCCAAGGCGCCAACTGGTTGCCGCCCAAGTGGAACAGGACATCCCGAGGAAATTGGTATTTCGGCCGCTTTTTGCGGATTTGACTTGTGACTCAGCGTTTCCCTTGGAAGGAGCTAAGCTTCGGTCAACGATTGTACGATCGTTATGTTTTTGCTCTGGCCTCTGGAATGTCCTCTGCATCCCAATGATTTAGGAAAGGAGGTTAAATGAGGTTACAGCATATTGGAGATGAAGATGCTCAATAAGGGCAGTTTTCGAGGGTCCAAACAGCATAAATGGCGAAAATGTATGGAATCATAGAACTTTCTCACGTTTGACTGAGCTATCTTGACCTACTTTAAGAATAAAGGCTCAAATAGAGGAGATCACGCATCAAAGGCAAAACATAAGCTCGCAAAATGATCTTTCTGAGCAGTGAGAGATGACTTTCACCTCGAAAGGGGAAAAGGAACGTCTGTACGCGGGCACTTAAGGTACCTAACCAGGTCCTACCCAACTCATGTCTCTTTCAGACGTCTTGCATATTGCATAGACGTCTAAAAATGCACAGACGTCTACACTCTAAACTTCCTTCACGTCTGCTTTGTAGGCAATTCGGGTCCTAAATCCATTCATCCTAAGGTACTTTAACTAAGGCCATTCGATCGGTGCTATATCTCCGGCTACAGTAGTAGCTTCCATAGCTTCCACTAAAACCAAGTGATACGTGAACCGTAGGGACCAAAGAAAACCCAAAGAAGCTGACTTCAAACCATCGGACCAAAAATATGCAGTTACACTCTCCAAGTAGATCTTCGCTGGCCTAACAAAGCGAAATCAACTCCTCGGCCCCTCAGAGCTCAAAAGTCCGATCTCCCAGCTTTCCCAGCTTCCGAAACGCAAATCCTCAGCGACAGTCCCTCGGGCAGGAGGACCCTAGGCTCCCGAACTCACATTCTTCCTTGTCGAAGAGGGCCTCGAGGAAGCCGTCGAGGTCGTCGGGGAGCTCCGCTCGCGCGCCGGCGGCGAAGACGAGCAGGAGGATTAGGTTGGCTGCAACGATCGCCATGCGCGGCAGATCGACTGACTTCGTGGGGCGACGGGATCCCCGCCTCGCGATCTTCGAGGAGGAGCGCGCGCGGACAAAGACCGCCGCAGAGCATCTCGGCGACAGCGGCGAATCCGAAAAGTACCCAAGTCCCGCGGGAGCTCTGCCGGGTGAACCCCGTTCGGTGACACAGATGCGTTTCTCGAGCGTTCCCGGCTGAAGACTCGCGTGGATCCGCAACTCCTAGTGAGTCAGTGGAGGTGCCAGCCCAAGGTCGCCATGTTTTTGCAGCTAGGAAAACAGAGCTGCCATAACAGGTTTGATTGCGCACCAATATCCGCTCTCTTATCTAATCGTCGTGTAAAGCCTGTTTGGGCACACCGTAGGGAATTTTTACTCTTCTGAATCATAATTACAGCATCTCGTCGGCTTCTTGCTCTGGTCGGCTGGCGGTCGTGGCGCACGCGAAGATATGGTCGTAGAACGAGGAGTTCGAGTCGAAACCTGTCTCCCGGCACTTCGTGCACCTTCGCTCGGGCTCCTCGACCTCGTCGCCGGGGACGTCGTTGGGTAGCAGCATCCGCTGGCCGTACTCGTAGGAGGCGGGAACGGAGCTGTCCGCTCGGATCTGCAAACAGAGAGATAAGAATCAGAAATTACGCAAGCTATTTGACCTAAGGTATTTCACGTTTTAAAGGCATCAGAATGTTCCATTTAGTCTTAAAGGGCAAAGAACGGAAAGCCCGAGAAGTCTCACCCTCTTATCATGCATGCATAAGCAATGCTCGCAATGCTCAAATTCGATTCTTAAAAACCCCTTTTAACTTACAGCAATGTTTAAAGGCTGTGGTTCCATGGAGCACCCCGGGTTCCGCTGGATGTGCTCGTCGTAGTCGTAGAACTTGGGGAAGAGATTTCGGCATACGGTACACAGGAAGGCGTCGTCGAACTTCTTCCGCGACCAGTAAATGCGGCGCTGGATCGGCACGGTGAAGTACTCCTCTTCCGGTGGGGGCACCTCCTCTTCTTCGCGCTCGCTGTCCTCGCAGATCTTGCTCATGGCATTGCGCGCCAGTGAAGACAGAGACGGAATGAAGCCTCCGTTCTGGATCTCGAACTCGGCCATGTCCCGCACCTTAAAGTAGATCGAATTAGGTATAAACTTTATTCCTATTTTTACCTTGAAGCGGCTTATCTTAAAGGTGTGAGCATCGGGGAACCGTTCCATGATGGCCATGACGTCCTTTCCCTTCGATCGGAATCCATTGGCGATGAGCCGTTCGTCTAAAGCGAGCTGCTTAGAACAGAAGCAAAATGTGGTGAAATTACGGTTTATGAAGTCGGGAGGGACCCACTTCTTGTTCTCTGCGGGGCACACATGGTTCAGCAGGGTCTTAGGCTTCGTCGACGAGAGGCCGCACTGGGGACAACGGAACTGGTTCAACCGGGGTAGCGGGAACAGGAAGTTGTGCATGATACCCTTCGAGATGGTCAGGGCGTTCCTTAGGCGCTGGTTGTCGTTCTGTAGCGCGTGTGAGTGGGTCTGGCGATATCGCGTTCTGTGCGGCTCGCTCAGCGTCGAAGGGCTAGAAAAGGACTAAAAATATGTCCACAACCAGTCTCATACCCAAGAAGCAACTCGCGGTATCCTCCGTTGATGTACGGGTCGAGCTTCTTGTACTTCCTGGCGAAGCGACGGAATCTGTCCGTCTTCCTCCGGAAGCAGTGTTTCTCCTTGTGCTGCGGTGCGTCCTCGGCCTCAGCGTCGGTGGGTAGGTCGTCGCTGATCTTCCTTCGTGGAGGCGCCTCCTCGGGCTCCGGCTGCTCGTCCGAGGAGCTTCCACAACACGAGGAGGACTCGCCGTCCTCCGGCTCCGGGACGCACCACTGCTGTCGGGAGTCTTCGTCATCGTCGTCGGACATGTCCACGTCCGACTGCTCCTCGTCCTCGACGGTGGGGCTCCGGGACTGCTCGGGCTCCTCACTCATTTTGCGACTCTGAAAGGAAGGAGCACGTTTATGGATATGTTTACAAGTTACGCGGAGGAGGCGCCGATCGCTGACCATTCGACCAACTGTGTGGAGGGAAGCGCTGGTAGGTAATCGATAAACTTGGCGATTCAAATAAAACGACGT
The DNA here is from genome assembly GCA_016648015.1 of Steinernema khuongi. NCBI lineage: Eukaryota > Metazoa > Nematoda > Chromadorea > Rhabditida > Steinernematidae > Steinernema > Steinernema khuongi. Next base: position 39,116 of record JADLIF010001856.1, on the reverse strand, counting down.
GGCGCGTAAACAGCACAGGCGAGTCCTCACACGGGAGAAGCTTTTGCATTCCACGAAGGGCTCATTTTTGTGTGAAGGAATCATTAAGATCCAATACTTCCAAACGAGGAGTTCATCCGAGTGCAGACTGACCGAAGGAGGAGTGCGTCACCACAGGTCCGGGAGGGTGATCCTCCATAACTGCAGCACGTTGCCACAAAGAGTTTAATGGTCGATGATCGCTTCTCTGACGGTTCCCTTGTTTCTCTTTGTTACTCATCGGAAGGCAAACTGCTAAGGACCCAAAACCTTCAAGACTTGGCTTCGTGGGATGGACGAGCCGACGAGTCATCGCCAACTCTGAATCCAGAAACCCCAAAATGAATCCTCAAACGCGAAGGCCGCCCTTCCGACAGTGGCAGCTTCGCGACTCCGACTCCGAACATCCCGAATATATCACTCAGGGTGCGCGTGTCGGAACCACAGCTCTTCGCTTTCTTGCAGTTCTACCGTATCGCGTGAGTTCGTCAGCAGAGCCGAGAGGACGCAGGCGCTGCACCGCTGTCCGACTCGTGTCTCGTCTCGCAGACGCGCATCGCCGTCACTTCATTCGTAGTCTCCGTGGTTTCATGCGCAGTCTTCTCTTGTTCTCCTGATAATACTGAGCTGTCTATAGCCAAGTCTCGTCTATGCTGTTTTGATCCGATGTCTCGTCTGCGTCACCTATAATCAGCAATCGTTCTGTTGCTTAATCGAGCTTTCGCACTTCAGATCGTAAGCAATGGAGCACGTTCAAGCTGTCATCCAGCCCGGCAAGCAATTCGCCAAGGACTCCATCCGGTTGGTCAAGCGCTGCACCAAGCCAGACAAGAAAGGTAATTAGAATGTCTCTTTTTCCTTCTTACGCATCCATAATTTTTTCAGAGTACCAGAAGATCGCCGTGGCCACTGCCGTCGGATTCGCCATCATGGGATTCATTGGTTTCTTCGTCAAACTCATCCACATCCCCATCAACAACATCATCGTAGGCGGCTAATTCGATTCCTTCTTGTTGTTAAAGCGATATTTATTTAATTGTGATAAAACGATATGTACATCGAAATGTGGCTTGAACATGCTGGTATGGAGATAGTGCGAGATTGTCTTTCTGATCTGACGACTACCAGTGATTGCTGAGGATTCTTCTTTGGAATTTCAGTTTTGTTCTTTACTGACTTTACGTTAATTTTCAGCGTCATGACAGCTGGCGTCCAAGTGGTAGTATGCTTCTCAGGAAAGCGCAAGTCCGGGAAGGATTACATCAGCTCAAAGCTACTCGATCGGCTACGAAAGGAATTCAACGCTGAACTCGTTGGAATCAGCTGGAGCTTGAAGGACGAATTTGCCGCAATTGAAGGTGTGGACAAAGACGAGTTGAAGACCGACGGTCCGTTCAAAGAAGTCTACCGGAAAAGGATGGTCGAGTTCGGAGAAAAGAAGAGGCGCGAAGATCCGTCCTACTTCTGCAGGTTTGTCGCATATTTTCTTGTCTTCTACCTTGTCCTGCATCTATTCCCTATCGAAGTTCGATGCTTTGCACCGTTTTTATACATGCTCAATTTCCTTTCGGCTCCTAATTCGTTTTTTCATTACCCCAATTATCGTTTCATCATGTTGCGAAACAACGTTTCTTTAATTTAGGGCCGCCATATCGTCCCTCGACCCTTCGACGTCAGTCGCGATCGTCACCGACTGCCGAAGACCCAGCGACCTCCTCTACTTCGGATCCCAACACTACAAGCAGATCACTGTTAGGGTACGAGCCCCACTTGAAGTTCGGAAGGCACGAGGATTCAAGTTCACTGAGGGAATCGACGACGCGGAGACTGAATGTGCCTTAGACGACTGGCACCTCCAGTGGGACTTCGCCATCGACAATGCGGGAGATTCTGGAAGTCTGGAGGAGTCGTTGAGAAGACTCTCTTCGGAAATCGGCAGATTTGTAAAAGGAGCTTAGGATAAAGACTTCTGCGTACGTCGTCCATAAATCAAGCTGCAAGGGAAGTGCTTCCACATGATGGATAGGGAGGACCGACGTGCATGTCACCTTCTAATCCTCGCCGACTTCGGTCAGAGGGCGACCCAATGGCAGCCAATTGTTGCGCGAGTTCGGAAGACCGCCCAAAAGCCAATAATCTCGCCCTCCTTGTATGATATTTGGCGTCTCTCTCGGGGTGCTCCGAGGCACGGCGGTGGTCAGGAACCCTAGAGGAGAATAATGACTGCGCAGAGGATTTGTTGTTTTTAACGGCCAGATCTTATGGAGATAAGTGTTCCTCGCCGCCGTTCGAACTCGCCTCCATGGGCAGAAGTTTTCAGAGTTGCCGAGGGTCTCCGATCTAGTGGCGCGTTTGCCGACCGCAACGCCGCTACCCCTATTTATTTGTGACAAGGATGTGTCACGCGCGCTCTTTGTCTTTTATTTTCGCGTGGCCCCTTCGGGTCTTCGGCGCCCCACTCAGCTCTGCAAATACGCCTTTGATTTCATTTTATCCTTCGCCATTAAGGAAATGTTAACGATGCGCCGATGCTTTCAGATATCGAGTTTGTTAGCCCCTCCGTTGCGCCTCTTTGCCTCTCCAACGACGTCATGTCCCAAGCCAACGTGTCAGGTATACGGTAGTCGAATTCGTCCTTACTTCGTCGCTTCTACTCTGACTACCATTAAATCTTTATACGCCATTTCAAGAAAAGCAGCATGTGTTCTTAGGCTTTGCGTGCAGTAATTAGCTGTAATGATGACAAACGATCGAAGTTGGCAATTTTTGGCACACCCGCGGGTCGAAGAGGAAGTCCCCTTCCGGAAAAAGAATCAGAGACCCAAAGCAGAGTTCATTGACGCGATTAAGGAACAACGCACAATCCCTCGCCGTATCTCCGGCGCTATCGCCTTCCGGTGCTTCCGGGCGCTTCGACCGCCTACGACGATCTTCTAAGCCCGATAGACAACAACGCGAAGCTCGCGTTCATCAGCGTAAAGAACGCACAACTGTCCAGCGTGGCCTCCAGCGCTCCCAGCTCTTCGTTCGAAGTCAATTCGACTCCTTCGCGACCGTCTGAAGACTTCGTCTGCGCTTCTACCTGGACCTACCGCACCGACGCTCTCACGGAACCGAAGAGGTGAGACAGTTCGTTTGCAAAGTCTAAGTGTCTCCGTCTACGACATGCATTTATGTCTCGTCTACGACTTGTCTATGTCTTGTCTACGACTTGTCTTTGCAGCACCGTAGCACCCGTTCGTTTCGAGCTCAGCATGGAGATTGCTGAAATGGAGAGGCGGAACAAAGAACTCCTCGACATCTCCACGGAATGTGTCACCGGCTACAGTGTAGGACAACAGAAGCGATAATCCATCTATTTACAAAACTGGTAAATTATTACATAACACGAATACTATAAACAAAAAAGTACAGTGCAAAAACCTAAATGTGATAACTAGTAATCAAAACTAGAATAAATGGGAATGGAGTGTGGGCATCAGCATCCATGCGGGCCGGGGTTAGAGAGTAGGAGAGGGCTCGTGGGGTCGATTACGTCCGCCCCTGCCACGGTTGCGGCCTCCGCGTCCTCGACGGCGGCGCCCTGAACGAGAAGTTAACGAACTCCACGAAATAGGACGTTACCTCCACGACTTCTACGCCGGGGAGAGCCGCTGTCTTCTCCAGAGAGAGGCGATGAGTCTTCAGCATCGACATCCGCAGCTGGTCCCATCTGAAAACGACTTCGTTTCTGGAATGGCGGAAAGGAGCAAACCTTTAGGAGCGGTTTCTCGGCGGAGAGGTACTCCACGATGGATCGCAGCGGCGACACCAATTCGTGTCCAGGCAGGTTGCATCGAAACTCCACTGCATAGACGTTGTACTTCCCGCAGTAGCAGAAGCACCAGTCATCCAGGGCGAAGTACATGTGGCCCCCGCAGGTCTCGCAGAGCCACTCCATCAGTTGACTGGAGCACTTCTTCGGACACTGGATACGGGAGATGGTGCGCGTAGGCAGCGGCGGGCCCCCGTCACACTTCAGAACTTCTACATCGGGTTTGCGCGCGATCACTCCAAATAGCTCGGAGGAGGTGCTGCGACGGTTGCGGCCTCGGCGTGCTCGACGGCGGCGCCCTGAATGAGAAGTTACCGAACTCCAAGCGATAAAACATTACCTCCACGACTTCTACGCCGGGGAGAGCCACTGTCTTCTCCAGAGAGAGGCGATGAGTCTTCAGCATCGACATCCGCAACCGGTCCCATCTGAAAACGACTTCGTTTCTGGAATGGCGGAAAGGAGCAAACCTTTAGGAGCGGTTTCTCGGCGGAGAGGTACTCCACGATGGATCGAAGCGGCGACACCAACTCGTGTCCAGGCAGGTTGCACCGAAACTCCACTGCATGGACGTTGTACTTCCCGCAGTAGCAGAAGCACCAGTCATCCAGGGCGAAGTACACGTGGCCCCCGCAGGTCTCGCAGAGCCACTCCATCAGTTGACTGGAGCACTTCTTCGGACACTGGATACGGGAGATGGTGCGCGCAGGCAGCGGCGGGCCCCCGTCACACTTCAGAACTTGTACATCGGGTTTGCGCGCGATCACTCCAAATAGCCCAGAGGAGGTGCTGCGACGGTTGCGGCCTCCGCGTGCTCGACGGCGGCGCCCTGAATGAGAAGTTAACGGATTCCAGAAGATAAGGACGTTACCTGCACGCCGGGGAGAGCTGATGTCATCTCCAGGGAGGGGCGATGAAATTTCAGCAACGACATGGGCAACCGGTTCCATCTGAAAACGACTTCGTTTATGGAATGGCGAAATCTACAGCCGCGTTGGCATAGGAAACACCACGGAACTTAGCACAGATGGAGAAGATGGAGACGGAACGAGTCTATGCAAAGAACGCATAGAAAATAGCAGAGAGAATCCATCTCCTTCCACCCCTCGGCAAGGGAGCGAGAGCGAGCGAAGGGCACGGAGCGTTACAGAAATTCTGGCAACTTCTTTGTGGGACCATTCAAGTAGCAAGCGAGGGTTGCAATGTCCAACCATGAGAACGTTTATTTCGGCTTTTACACATACAAACACAAATGTAAATGCGTCGTCACTTCGGGAGCTGTCGTTCCCCGTCTCAGGAAGGTCTGAAGTAGATCCTGAATGATGATCAAGGAGAAACAATTTCCTTACCTGAGCAGTAGGGTCGGATAGCTCCGTCGGTTCCTCCTCAGACCTTTCCAGTACCAAAGCAATCGTCGACGGCGGCCAGCGTTTGATAGTTCGGATCGAAAGTACCGGCAGTACCTCCTCCAGCAGGCTTCGTGAATTCGTGTTTCGGCCCACTCGGGTTACTTGGCGCTGCATTTGGGTTCGCCTTGTCGTCTCCAAAGCAGTCGTTGTCCGGTACCAAGGCCATCGTCTCGTAGTTCGGATCGAAAGTGCCGGCTACCCCATCCTCTTCAGGCTTCTTGAAAACGGATTTCGGAGCATCCTTCTTCTTTCTTTTAGACCTTTTCGATTTGGACTTCTTTTCATGAAAACACAGGTTAGAGCGGAACTCGCTAAAAGTCATGACACCTTCTTCGAGCAGGATGCAGTCAGAAACACCGCGGTCCACAGCTGCAGAAGAGCTTGGACAGCGAACGCTGCGCTAAATGTCCACATTGGTTGAAATGTCAGAAGACTTTGCCGACCACTCGACAGATAACTAATGACTCGAATGACTGAAGAAGTCTCGGTTTCGTCTAGTCAATCACAGACACAGTCTCGCAAACGCAGACAAACAATTTATAACATGGACCTAAACAAAACGATGCATGGTCAACGTCCCTATGGCCAGTAGCCCTCTTCTTCGCTGTTGAAGTGTCGCCGAGTTGGGTTGTTCAGAATGGTGCCCATCGGGAAGATTTCGGCAGACGGCCTCAGGAGCAGCGCTTGCATCATGCGGTTGAACATATCTGGCTCTTCGATGACAAATTGACGAACCACGGGATCGTTGAGCATCTCCAGAATCAGCTCACGGCTCTTGCAGTAGACCTCCTTTCCGCACATGGTTCCTAAAAGAAGGTTGTACAACAAGGTCACAGCATATGGAAGATACCCATGAGGACTAAACCAGAGGATAGAGAATAAGAAGGGCGCAAAAAATATTTTATGGGAGCAAACGGTTACTAGAAACAAAAAAAGCATATTAGTACCAGTCAGGATTCATATCGCGTGCATCATTCCGAGGTCCTTCATCCACAGGCGCACGCCCATCAGGCAGGGGCGCACGTCCATCGTTAGCATGTGTGGTGGAAGGAGGGTTGGCATCTTCGATGCTTTCATCGAGAGATAGCATGGTGTTGACAAGGAAGTACTTCCCAGGCACCGTGCTGATCAATCCATCGCAAAGAATCTTCATGTGCCTTTTCGCTTCGTCCTTCGGATTCACGTAAATTGCGTCCGTCTCCTTTACGTCGGCGTAGTGAGGCACGTTATGGATCTTGTACTTCTGCGAGACCGTATCCAAATAGGCGCAGTACATGTGGCGACAGATTGCTTCTCGGAATTGCTCACGGTTACGGTAGGCTCTTTCCAAATTGGCGCACATCCTCATGGATTTCCCCTCTCCGATAACGCTTGTGAATTGCAACTGAATGCGAGAATTGATCATGCGAGTCGTCTGCGGACACTACTTACTTCGGCGTCGAAGATCGCGTCCCGGAAGATTCCATATCGTTGGCAGAATTCCTTCTCGTTGTCAGATGTGATGTAAAGGTGGTATACTTTCAGCATCGTGGTCATTTCCGAGAAGCCGTCGTTGAACGACGTCTTCATTGAGGACTGCGGACGCTCATTCTCTGGGTACATTTCCGTGCTTGGCAGGCTGAGCCAGAAGTTAGGAGCGTTGAGAAGAGCCTGTGCCGCGACGTAGGGCTCGTAGTACTCGCTGTTGAACGTGGACAGCATCATTCCAACGTATGATCCAGCATAGGTACAGCACTGGCGCGCGAACTAAACATGGCATAAGTAGGGTTTTGCTAAAGGGGCGCCTACACTGTGCATCATTTCCACGTTAGTTTCGTATCTGCCGTGGTCGTCGGGCGTCAGCAAGCCGATGGCAGCCAGTTCGTTGAGAGTTTCTCGTGTCATTCCTTCGTGCTTCGTCACCATCTTCTCTTGGAGGATCGATTCCGACACTGGCGAAATCTCCATCTTGCTGCAGAAGTACGCTGCCACAAGTCGTGCATCGACGCGGCTGCTCTCGCTGGGAGGATCAACGTCGAAGTTGCTGAACACCGAAGTTACCAGCGCATGACTACAGAAGCACTTACTCGAATTCCTCCTCTGTGTAGAGACGGAAGACTTTGCCGGTGCTCACGCGCCCCACACGACCAGCTCTGTGGATAGCTTCTGCTTGACTAATCGGTTCTTCGTAGAGGGTGTCCAGCTCGTAGAAATTGCGAGCTCGGCGCACTGTCCCCGTGTCGATGACGAAGTCGATGTCTTCGATGGTGAGAGACGGCTCTGCGATGTTGGAACAGATGATGGTCTTGCCGACCCCTCTTCCGAAAGCTTCGTCGCGGACAGGGGTCACAGTAGCCCTGAACACTATGTGGACCGGGTATCGATCAGTCCGATGCTTGTACAGGTGAATCAGACGGCCCTTCAATGCTTCGGCAACAATCTAAAAGAGTACGGTAGAAGGAGTCCGTCCCCAAAACAAACCATTGAAGAGACGAAGATCAGGATTCCAGCGTCGGGGTGCGCCTTCCGGATCTCATCGACCTTGCGCTCAACCCGATAGCAGATGGAGAAGTCGTCATTCTTGTCCTTTCCAGCGATGGTCATCTTTGCGGAGGAGAACTCGATGTGATTGCTGAACGGGGGCTCGTACGGGACTTCGCGGAAGTAGGGCTTAATGCCGTATGCATTGAAGAAGTTGATGATGTTCCTGTAGAGCTCGCCGATCTGCTGGATGGTCGCACTAAACGAAGGCTGAGGTTACAGTGTCGATCGAAACAATCACATACCTGATGATAAACAGCTGAAACTCGTGTCCTTGGCCAACGCTGTACAGGGTGCTGATGTAGTCGCGCGCCTTGGAAAGGCAGATCTCCATGTTGAGATTCATTTCGTGGATCTCATCGATGACCAGGAATGACTTGAAGACGCATCGCTGATCTTCAAAGACGCCGAAGATCGCGCTGTGGAGGCTTCTGTTGACAATCTTTCCATCGGTGGCGAAGATGAGTCTCGGCTTGGCTCCGCGTCTAAAGCGCTTTGTACCAAACATGAGGCTTCTTGACTCACCGACAGGCTCCCTTGACGTCGTCGTTACGACGAGTGCATCTGAGCACTTCGAAGTCGGCGCGACCCGAGTGTCTCAGCTCCATGGCGCGGGCGTAGAGTTTGTCGACGGCGACGACCCGCGGCTCCGAGACGACCACGTGTCCTTCGTACTGCACAGTGAGGTAGATGGGCAGGATCGTCGACTTCCCGGTGCCAGGCTTCGCAGTGATGATGGCGACGGGGTTGTTGGAGAAGACGATGTCGTCCACTTCGCGGAGGAACTCGTCGTCCTGGCAGGCCATACGGCCCGTTCCCTGGGCTTCTTGCTGAGTTGGTTGCTCTGCAGCTTCGGCTCCAGAGACTGTGTCCCAGCCTTCATCGTGAACAGCTGATTCGTCTTGAATGGGGTCCACTTCCCAGCCGCTGTCCGAGAGAGAAGACATTCCGTCTGAAAAAGAAGAAGCGGAGTAAGGAGGTCGAAGAAGTACTCGGCACGCTTCAGCCAGGCACGCAGTGTTAGACCCTCGATGAGCAACGCAACAGTAGAGAAAGGGATATCGCAAAGTAGCATTATGGATAAAGGCTATGAAGAAGGGTGATAGACAGTGGCAAGGAAGCCAAGCAGACAATGAAGAATACATCGCACGTAGGCATAGAAGTACGAACTGCTAGACCCTCGAAGAGCAGCGCAACAGTAGAGAAAGGGACGTCGCAAAGTAGCAAGTAGCATTACGGACACAGACAGATCTGTGAAGGAGGGTAACAGACAGTTTAAAGAAGCCAAGTAGGCGGCACCTCAGCCAAGCAGGCAAATGCCCAAATCAAATTGGTTTGGGTCGTCAAACCCAATGAAGAAGACATAGCACAGCTTCAAGAAGTAGGCATAGAAGTTTGGGACATGAAACCTACAGACACATGAATCTTCCACATAAGACCCCCACCGCCAAATCAAACGGACCACAAGCGATCAAGAAAAGTCCGCGCACAAACCAATTCTCATGGAATAGCTGGAGACCTTCATCTTCGATGGAGTGAGCCCTTCTCGAGTAAGTTGTTCAAGAGCCGTTTCCTTCTTCTGGGTCGCACCTATAAAGCGCTAAAAATAGCGTCGGAAAATAGCCGCTGAAAAAACAACAATAAAGTTTATTATGGCCATTATAACAAGTCTTAACAGAGCAAATATTATGAGAAGTGCTTCACGGATCCCTCAAAGATCCAAGCCACCGCGCACCAAGTGAAGAGTTTTGTTTATTTCTTCGATCCATGCCTCACAGAGCAACTTATTATCAGCATTCAAAAGCACTCTAAAACTGCAACCCTAAGACTGAATCGGAGGAAAAAAAGGAATACCTCTTTAGACTGTAAATCGGTTTCGGTGATCGAGCCATCGAATTCGATTGAACAAACAGATCAATGTAGAAGGTATGGGAACGAGAGCAGATCTCAGGAGGACAGGTGATGATGTAGTCATTTGTAACCTTCGACATGTCGATGTAGGCATGTGCAGGCTGCAAATAAAGATGTAATTGTGCATGTTGTGCATCGAAGATACCTTCTCGGCAATTTCGTCCTCTGGATAACGCCAGAACTTGATGATGCCCTGTTGCAACACGGCCCAGTATCTAGTCCACGTGTTTTCGACTCCAATAGTTTCGTACATCGACTAAAAGTACCGTCGTATTAGGAAACTTATGATAGTCAATACCAGGAAGCCGTGATACTCGATCTCCGAGTTTGAGGACATCATGGAACATTCAGCGCGTAGTTCAATAGTGCCTTCCAGCGGGTATTCAGCGTCATCCACATACAGTTTCAAGCTTCCAGTTGTGCGTGCATTCAAATTGACATTTCCACAACGGCAAAATTCATTACTGTTCACAGCCGATTGATTTGACATTTTGGAGTGACGCTTGGACACTGAAAGCAGTAAGGTTTTAAAATAAAAATAGTGATCGGCTACTTACATGGGTTCAAGCAGTTAAAGGCTCGCCGAGGAGAAAAGGCACACATTGCCTTTGACTGGCTAGCCCGATTTTCAATTTTCTGAAAGAAGGCACAAATTTTAAGCATTTTTAGGAAGGCACTAACTAGAGCATAGATTTCAACACGGACGGTGAAGTCGACGGCCAAATTGTTGAAGCGCATGGAGTCAGGGAATCTCACGGTACGCGCACGCAAGGCGCCTATGTCCATGACACTCGCCATCTGGGTCGCATACACGGTTTGGCCGCTCCTCAAGAGAACTACGAAGTCGTACGAAGTCTCTAAAAACGGCGAATAAGATTGGGTTTCACCACCTGCTTCCTCCCACCTTTATCAATGGACTTCAAGCAGAAATTGCGGTTGAGGTAGATCCTAATCGTTGAAATTGTCATGGAACCACGTAAGCTAGGAGTGCGAGGTGGAAGCGAACCGGTGGTCACAATGTGTTGCGCGTTCAGGCGTTCTAGCTCCACTTGTAAGACACGGCGACGCTCAGTAGCGAGCAGTAAAGCACGCTGAGCCGTCAACTAAAACCATACGATTAATTGGTATTCACGTTAAAGTAGGTTCACCTCAGCTAGTGTTCCATTTGATCGATGTTGTTTACGGCACTGGTTGAGAGCGGACGATGCCTGATCGATCTGATCGTCTTGAATTTGGAGAAGACGATTTAAACGCTGAATGAGGATAGAGTACACGGCGTGGTTAAGAAGAATTACCTGGAATTGTTGCTGGTAGTCATCGCCAGCGAACAGTTCTTCACACTGCTTCTGCTCTGCTTCAGTACCAGTGGCAATAGCAGAAATGAACGATTCAGAAAAGATCCTCGAATTCGCGTTGACAGGAAGCTTGGCGGCGAAGGTCTTCACCCTGGCTGACGATGCAGGCGACTCCAGCGGAGTAGAAGTGACAATGTGGTTGTCGCCTATAGGCAGCATATTGCGGCCTCCAATGCATCTCTGTAACACCAACCAAGAGTACTGCTCGTTCGTCTGTGCAATCATACCATGTTACCATCGACTACAAACAGATCTTCGCCAGGGGGAGGTGGAGGACGGATTGCTGGCACAGGAGAGAAGCAAGCAGGGCGTTCATATTCCCCACGACGTCGGCTGCCACTTCGGTAGTAGTTCAGCGGCATGATCTCGGCGTCCAGCGACAAGGATTGATTGTTGAGCGTTCGGTTCTGCATCAAGTTCGTGAAGGACCGAGCAGGCGATACGGAGCCTGAAAAGGTAAAATGAGTGTTCAGACACGCGCTTTTTTACTTACGAGCATCGACACTTACGCATTCAGTGTCGTCGAAGGAGTCGAAGCAGCGGGTTATGTTCAACTCGTCGGCACTGACGGTCCGGCGGAGCTCGCTCACGTTCAGCGCGATATTGCCGTTGCTGTCCAATCGTCCGCGACTCATCGTACTTCTCGCTTCTCGTCGGCAAATTCTGGAACGAAGAAGAAGTTAGACGGTCTTCCACACGAAGCTGTCACGCGTCTCATTCGCCATGAAAAAGGAGCAACGCACATTCCAGACACTAGCGGTCCAACTGTCTGTAGACCGTGAACTTCCAGCGTGGAAGGTCTACAGGAGCCTGGGCAGGTGGACTGCATTTCTACTGTATCTGGTTCACCGCCAGTGTCGCCGTGTTGGGAGTCTTCTGAACCGGGCATCTTGCTTCCCAATTTGCCAGACATAGACGCTTCAGACAGTCTACAGAGGCGTGAACACCTTTCAGCGGATGTCGCCTGGAAGGGAGTTGACATCCTTGAGTGAGAAGATCTTCTTGTCCTAGGGCAACTCGAAGTCCAAAAAGCGACCACACACGTCGTTTAAAAACGTCATCTTATGCAAAGCGAGGGTGGGCTTTCTTTTCCTCTCGCTCACACTCACAGGCATCTGGAGGATCCTGACACAGCGGAAGATTCGTTGCCGTCTGTATCTTCAACGCTACCATTGGATCGTATGTTCTGTACCTCCGTGCACTCGATCATTGAAGTTCAGGGTGCATACCGTAGTATCATCGCCAACCATGACGCATGTAACCCCCTTTGAGTACCGTCTTCTGCCACACCAGGAAGCAACTCCCCATGTCAGCGATGGACCAGGATCCCTTCTTTGAAGTAACTAGTGGACCGCCACCGATCAATGATCTTCTTTCATTAGTTAACTTCGCCAGGTGTCGAAGAGCACTCCGCTCTGTTTTGTGTAAACGAGCATGAAACTTCCCGGCGGGCGGCGTGATTCGAATGCGCGCTCTCCACTTGCGAATACACCCCCTTCGCCAATTTTAGAACATTCCGTGTATCTCGGTTCTCGAAGGCAGCGCGGTAAACAGAGCACCGTCATTATCTTAGACTCAACGCAATTTTTTCGTTTTCCACCGTCGTGAAGCGGTGACAGATTTAATCGGTCGCGACCTAGAAACCACAATGAAACAGTCGATTCATCAGACGAGCGTCGGTTACCCCTCCCCGTGACTCCACTTCTCACTTTCGGCTCTTTTTACGAGCGCCTGCGCAACGAAACAATAGCCCGAGGCAGCCGATCCGGGGGACGTGTCGAAATCCTGAAATCCCCGTCCGCTCCATTACAACGCCCCAGGGCTCATCTCGACCGTGACCCAACAACCCACTCCCGAGACGTGTGCATAATCCTGTCAGCGGAGCACGCCTCAAGCCGCCCATTGTTCTCTGACGTAATTGGAACGTAACATGCCTCAACAGCGCTCGGAGAGAAATCAAGAGCGGAACGAGGAGATCGCTATCTAGGAGCGCCGCCTGAAAGCGAACAATGCAGAGAGCGAGAGTTACGTAATCCCTGACCGATAAACGGTGATTGACAACGTGATCCGGGCGTCCAGGAGTGTCACATGCGAAAAAGCAACCAGGAAGAATGCATGTGCGGGATGTAGGTCGACTGACGCAGAACGATAAGCATCTGCTCCGGACACAATGGACAATCGCCGGAGGAGCTCTGGGATGCCCATTTCCCGCATTCAATAAAGACAAAGGTGGACGTGATTGATGGTTACAAGAAACGTGACCTCGAAGTCTTCTTCCGACGGATCTAATCCTGAGGGGTACGAGCCGTTCTTTGTCCCTCCTCGGAGGGCAATCCTCCTTGAGTGTTACCCAAACACCCCTTCGCGTTCGGTTCAGTTGGTCGGTCCTCAATGGTCTCGGAAGTGGCGGTGGCCGCCGCCCGGATCGCGCCTTCTGCCTGTCACCCCTCCGCTCATTTATCGAACCGTAATGGGTGAAGTCGGAGGGGACTCCCGACGGCTCTCTCGAAGCAATTGTCGCGCTCACGCGCCCGCGCGCATGAATTGGAACGGGTGAAATTCGCGTCTCGTAGTCAAAAATGACCCAGTTTAGTCATTCGATCAGTACATTATCACGACGAGCAGCGGCGCTCCGCCGATCCAGTGGAGATATGCAACTGCTGCGGTTAATTATTCCCCTTTTTTGTCTTGGCTCCCTCCCGCTTGTTTGGAGCGATGAAGGTGAGTCCCAAGGGACGTCGCCGTAACCCTCACGCGCGTCCTTTCAGCCACCGTTACCGAAGCACCCATCAGCTACCGTACCGGGAAGTTGAACCAGTTCAAGGGTTTCGCTACGCCAAGACCGATTCCGGCCAATGCGCAGTACAGTAAGTTAATAGAGATTCCTAGTTCTAAGGGTATATCGGCCCTAGTCCCTACGCCTTCCCTACGCCCGGTTAGGTGGTTCAGAGTCTTGCCCCTTAAGGAGAGAGAGGGAATTCTGAGACTTTCTGCAGTATAGGATTGTAGTACTAAGGACCCTTTGAATGTACCAAACTGACGGATCCAAGAATGATCTGAACCAAAGCAGACGACATTTACCAATTCCACTCAGAATTCGATAACCTATGTAGCCTTTTCACCCTATCCTTGGAATATCAAGGTCCTTCCTCCTAAACCGATCTGACATAAGTGTTCGAAAGTTTGATGCCCACCATATAATTTTCCGCGACCAGATCTTATCGATGCAACCGGCCGGAATCTTTCAGTGTACGCGTCGGTGTGGGCCAGCTGGTCGGCGTGGTCCTTCTGCGTCAACAACATGCAGGTCCGTGTCAGAGCGTGCAACACTGTTCGCGGCTTCTCCTGCCTCGGAACCAACCAAGAGCACAAAGCCTGCGACCACCCGCAGAACTCGATCAACAGCCGCTTTGAGAGACCTGTCCAAGAGAGAGACTATGACGCCATCGATCCTTATGAGGATGACAGGAAGGAGGCCATGCGCCAACTCTACTCGGACTACGTTCCCGAAGTGCCTCAGAAGCCGATCAAGAAGGCGAAGACGCGTCCTCCGACGAACTTTGCGGCCGCGCGAGGACCTGGAAAGCCCGTCCCCGGTACCCTTAGACGATCTTAGCTTTGTCCAAGAAGAAGTTTAGGTCCTCTCTCCCCTCCTCCTAATTCTTACGGTGGCCAAGGTCCTCAAGGACCTCCGAAGCAGTACGGACCGCTTCCCCAGCACCATCGCGGACCTCCTCGCGCCCCCAGCATGACGCCAGAACTCCTTTTTGGTTCCAAGCTTGAGCCCTCCTCAAACCCCTCGGAACCCCCTCCACCGCCTCCAGAAGGTCTTACTCAGTTCTCCGGGAACACAACTACCGTAACCCACCAGCAGGAGGTAGCAGCGTCGAAGACGTCAACGGAGGAAGAATCACACACCAAAGGGGCCCCAACGACCGCGCTGGGAACCTCCAAACCAAAGCCTTCCGGCTCCACGACTTCATCGTCCTCTACTTCTCTAAAGAAGGAAGAGGGACCGACGTCCTCCTTGAAACCCTCGACGACTCCCACGGAGACCCCGAAGCCGGAGGGTCACCCCGTAATGTCCAAGATCCTTGACGAAGTGACGACGAAGAAAACCACCACCTCTACGAGCACAACCACGACCACCACTACGACTACCACCACGACCACGAAGGCTCCAAAGACGACCACTCCTTTGATCAGGGTGGTGAAGCCGCAGAAGGCCGTTCCGGCAGCACGGGCCCAATCCGCTGAAGAACCTTTTGACAGCACGGCTACGGTAGTGAAGCGTCTCCACTCCGGGGAAGTCGCCCAGGAGGACAAGGTAGGTCATTACAAAGGGGAAGAATAGTCAAAGAAGTCTAAATCCGGAAGATTTGGGTACCGTAATCTTCTCAGCTGTTTGTTAATCTAATGGCTTCAGAAAATTCTGACGAGCGACACAGCGCGCGCCCTGAGCTGGATGCTGGCGAACATGACCAAGACTGCCGAAGACTACGAGTATGACGACGACCTACAAGCGCACAAGCAGAGGCACAACGCCCAAGAAGAAGAGGAGGAGGAGAAATTGCACTCCGGAGAAGTCGTCTTCCCCGTCCTCAAGGTGGGTTCTTTACCTCCAAGTCGAAAACTTTATTCTACAAACCACAAGTAGAGTTCCTAGACGACACCTAAAAGTACCATTGAAACTCTTCTAACCTCCCAGGAACTCACCATCTGTAGGGGTGCTTGGGGCCAAGTTCCTCTCGGGGAACATCTCGACGCTGTACACCTCGTAGAGGCTGTCGGCATCTGCGGCTTTCGGGTCTTCAAATTCCGGCAGATGTCCGGGCTTGAGTCTCTTCTTCGAAGAGCGAAAACATGTCACCAGAAGTAGTGTAGCCAGGAACACGGGAAGGGTCGACGCGAGCAGCGTATAGAGCATTCCCTCCTTCCGCTCACACGACCGCTTTCAGCCGAATCGCAACGATAAATACAAGATCAAGACGGACACGGACTTCAGGCGTCGTGTCTTCGCCCAGAAGATTCACCAGTCCTTCCAGGAGGTCTTCACGCGCACCACCGAGTCGCCTTCCGTGTGGGACACCCAGAAGAGCATGCCGGCTTCGTTCCCCATCAACACGGAGAGCAACGTGAGACGTGCACCCGAGGTCCCTCCTTCCACTCCTATCAAGGTAGAGGCGCCAGTTTGGCTTTGAAATGGATTGGAGGGGATTGAGTTTACAATTGGGCCTTTTAGTAAAGGATTTTAAGGCTGAAAAAACTCAAATGTGGCTTCAATTGAGTCGCCACAGCTTTAACCAGAGTTTTGAGTGACCAGAGCTTTCTATTTTTATGTCTCAAAGTCGAAGGTTTAAAACAACTTTTCTAAAACAAATTGTCAAAACTGAAGAACTCAAAATTCTGACTTGAACTCAAGAATCGAACCTTAAACACTGATTCTTGGTTTACGCCTTTATCGCCCTGAGTAGGTAACATAGTGTCAAATGACTCAGTTTCTTCCCAGTACCTTCTATACCTGATCCACCCGGTTCCTCCTAACCCCATTGCTCTTACTTTACCTTATAATACTTTTTTTCCTCCATTAATGTTTGATATCTTTTCAGTCCAACGTGGAACAGCCACCTCAAGTCCCTCCTTCCACTCCCATAAAGGTAACGTCGTTTTGCACATAAAGGAGGGCATAAATAACGGAAGGAGACTGTGAAAATATCCCACTGGGCTAAATATTTAAAGTCAACATTCCAAAAACTGTCTTCCTGGACTTCCAAAAACTCTAGCAGCATTTTTCGACCTTTTATAAAAAGACAAAATGGGCAAACTTTAGTCTCATGTTTCGCTCACGCCTTCCAACCAAGTGAGGCAGCTAATCCACAACCGATCTCCTCTGGCACGAGTGCAGACCCCCACAGATGTGGAGCTCGTTCAGGTAGCCGGATTCTCAATTTCCGGTTCACGAAGATGACTTTCCAGGTTGTGGAAGGGTTCAAACAGGAAGAGAAGGAAGAGCAGGACGCGCTCAAGCAGGAGATCGACAAACTAAGGGCTCTCATGCAGGACATGGAGTCCCAGATGGAGCGCATCAAGAAGGAGGAGTCGGCAGAGAAGACGAAGCCTGAGAAGCCCATCCAGAGCAAGGTGTCCCTCGTCGAGGTGGACCAGAAGTCGTCCCTGACCCAAGATGCCCGCGAGAAGGCTCTCAACCTGAATCTTGTGCCTTCGGGCCCCAGGACTAAGAGTGAGCCTCTGCCTCCGATCCTCTCAAAGGGAGAGGCGAACGAATTCTTTGTGCGCGCCTCGGAGCAGTCCAACTCCGGTGAGTAGAGTGGAGGGAGATGACCGCCTGGGTCTCTTTATGCCTTACACTGAGCATCTCTGGCACGGGTTAGCGTATCTCAAGGCGTGATCCTAGATGCGCACTGGAGTGAGTGGAACCCCTGGAACGAGTGCTTCTGCAAGAAGCAGGTGCGGACGCGCGTCTGCAAGTACGACGACGCCTTCCACTCCAAGGGGTGCGAGGGAAGGTCGTACGAGACGCGCGCCTGTGAAGGAACGCGGCCCTGTCCGGCACTCCAGGTCAAGAAGATCACCCCGGCAAAGGAGGAGGTATCCACTCCCGAGTTCTACACGCTAGCCCCGCCACCCCATCGGCGCAACGGGTACGCCTTCAAGCCGAATCCCCTTTCGGTCGCTGTAAATCGGATCGGTAGGATGATGCCCTAGGTGGTCCTTTAAAACGTCTTCTTTGCAGGTAGCCGATAATCCGAACTCTCAGGTCACCCAAGTGTAAATTTCTCACAAGCAGAATCGATCTTTCAACCGCTGTAGAAAGGCTCATTGAAGCAGATTACTCAGAAGTCTAATAATTTTATCGTCGCTCCTTTCATGCCACAAATCACTGTAAACCATGATAATAATAATAAATAACTCATGGGCACTTTGATGTCAAAAGGGAGGATATGGGGAACGGAATAAGGGGTCCAAGATGGAGCGTTTCGCCATAGGTAAGGAATAATGACGATAAGAAGGTCCCCATCGGTTGTAAAGCTGCCTTGAAAGTTAAAAAACACATCTGACCATCCTTAGACGTCTGCAGCCTCCAGCATCGTCAAGAGCAGGCCGGGGCCTCAGCTTAGGCTGCTTTATAGTTTCCCCGTCGGTTTCAGAACTACTTTAACGGAATGCTGTTTGCAGGAGTCATTTAGACGTCTGCAGTCTTTATCACAGAGCAAGCCATGGCCGCAGCTCCCCATCAGTCGTTCATTTTAAAGTCGAAAATCGGTCGCGTCGAGCCGATTGTCGTTTGAGAGTTGCAAACCGAGTGGACATGGTGTATCCGCATCTCACCGCCCAGAAGGCATCGAGAGTCGACACGGTGGGAGCTAATTCGGTGGTCTCGCCGTTGTAAGTGGCCTCTTTTTGTCCATGAATTACTCCTCTTTGCAGATCAAACCAAATCAAGCCGGAAGCCAAGCAGCACAGTACTGACGAGAGCCGCTCGTTCGACAGTCTTAGCACCGATCACGGAAACGGACCCTCAGGCACTCAACGGAAGGGCGCCGTTCGCAAAGCTGTGAGTACTTCACTTTCTTAACTTTGACAGAGCCAGGAAAGAAGCCCGATCCTTTGGACCCTTCTTCGCAATTACTCCTTTGCATCCTTAGGTCGATGGCTTCGTCAAGTGCACAGTGGAGAAGGGAGTGGACAAGATCGTCCAGGAGTTCCTCCATGCCCGGAAAGACGTCGACCCCAGGGAACTGACCGCATTCAAAGCGGCCAACTCTCTGGGCAAGAACCGCTTTGGGGACGTCGGCTGCTTGGACTGCACGCGGGTCGTCCTCCGGAGTCCTCCCGCCGACTACATCCACGCGAACTACGTCGCGTCGCCGCGCCATCCTCGCCGGTTCATCTGCACTCAGGTACGTTTCTCCTTTGGGTATACTGTAGGCAAGGAGAGTTCAGGCTCCGATGGAGACGACGACGGTGGACTTCTGGCGAATGGTGGTCCAGGAGAAGGTCAAGGTCATCATCATGTTGTGCAACTTCTTCGAGCAGAATCTTTCCAAGTGCGCCGTCTACTTCCCTGTGGAGAAGGGACAGACGCTGCAGTTCGAGAACATCGAGATCAAGAATCAGGACATCAACGAGGTTCGCCTTTTTAGAAGCTTATGTGGATCAAACAAGGAAGCTACCCAGGAGGATATGAGCCTTAGCCACAAACATCGATTGGTTCCCTCCATAATCTAGAAGATTTAGATCAAAATGCCGGAGGAGAAGTCGCACCCAACGATTACGACGTCAACACTCCGGGTAAAGTCCACGCGTGGTCCCCAGAAGGTGATGCACTACTTCGTCCGCGACTGGGCCGACCGCCGCACCTTCTCCCCTCGCCTCATCTGCCACCTCCTCACCGAGGTCCGTTCCAGCGATCGCCCCATCGTCGTCCACTGCAGCAGTGGTGTCGGCCGATCAGGTTCGGAGCTCCAGAAACGGGATTACGGTAGGCCTTCTCGTTGCAGGTACTCTAATAGCCATCGAGATCATCCTGGAGAAGCTTATCGCCGGAGAAGCTGTGGTCGACCCGGAACATGTGCTCCAGGAGATGCGCCGACAACGCGCCTGTGCGATCAGTGTGAGCGCCACCGCCGTGGTCCTTATCGCTAATCCCAAAGTGTTCAGACCGACGCGCAGTATCTGTTCGTGCACAGGGTCGTCATCCACTACCTGGAGGCAAAGAAGCGCCTGAAGAAGTCCTTGAAGCCGGCGGTTGCGACGTTCATTGCCGAGTACGATAGATTCATTCACAGCTCACTGAAGCTGAAGTGATCCCTTCTTGTTGTGGGCGTGAGTGAGCAATGAATGATTTACATTTGGAAGTTGTTTAGAGGCTTAGAACCGGGAAGACAAAGCTCCGTGAAGATGGGTGTGATGGGTAAGGATACAAAGGAATGTCTTAAAAGCGGATGTCTTGCCAAAGCACACCTGTCTTCAACCGGTCCATCTACTTCCACCACGAAGTAAACCCATAAAAGTAATGGGCAAGAAGAAAGGAGTAGAATGAACAATTAAGGGTCTCCTTATGTCCCCTAAGAAAGAAGCCTTCCTGTAGAAAACGTGTCTTCCACAAGCTCCTGGGTGTGCACTTTCTCAAACAAACTTGTAAACTTTCTCAAGAAATAGGAGTACCTTGAGAACATCGCTTTGTACTACGAAATATCCAAGTTTTATCATGGTCTACAACAAGATTGTGTGAGATCCTTAGCCATGTACTTAGGCTGCTCCACACCTCGGTCCACTCATCTGCTCCGCTTCGCACTCTTCTCGAACGCGGTCTGCAGTCCGGCGAAGTAGACGTCGCTCTGCAAAGCTACCGGAACGACGCTCACGCTCGGTCCACCGGTGCCTTTCGCCAGTTTGTTTCCACTGAGCGCGTTGACCATCTTCCAGAAGACATGAGGGTATCTGCAGAAGAGAAGCGATGGCAAGAGGATACTGTAGAGGGGGCAGATCAGCATCGCCTCCTTCACAATGGTGTCGAGTACAAAGTCGTCACTGCGGCCGAGCTGTAAATTAAGGCTGGAAATGCTTAACTTGTACAAGAAGGTAATACCATATCGTAGAGGACAACCCCCGCCACTGAGGAACTGATCATGAGAAGGTGGATGTAGGAGGCCGGCAGAAGGACGTGGATCATAGAGAGGTTCTCCTCGATTTGGAAGACCGCGGAAAGGCGATTCGAGGGTCCACCGGATCGGGACTGCCCTTGCCGGTAAGACTTACGGTACTTGATGTTTAAAAGCATCACTATTTGACATATGATTGCCGTGACAACACCGAGGACAATTATTATGCCGAGCACGACCTGAAAGTACAGGATGAGCTCACAGAACGCAATGAAAGAAGCATGACGAACGCGTGGAAGCGATCACTGAACTGTATAAGTACTTCACCATGACTTTTCCAAAGTGTATGTCCGAGCTGGGACGTTTGTAAACACGAGAAATAATGCATTAATAGGTTGGGCAGGTGCACACATATGCTCCGGGCCCAATCAAAGAAATCGGACCACATGTGCTTATCATAGGCAGACTTATCATCTGCTCTGTTTCCTACGTTTGGTCTGCTTTCCATGTTTACGTCTGTGTAGTATGTGGCCAGTGGTGACTTACACCAAAGACACGTCGAGCAAAAAATCACTCAAAAGGGGCCGCTGGGTGTGGGAATGTTCCCAGTGGAAATGGGACAAGAGCAAATCGGTTTTGTGACATTTTTACGGCATGTTCCTAGTAGGTAAACTGCTTTTAATGAAGCGAAGAAGAGGGTGTAAAGGAGTTGGAGAACAGGAGCCGTCTCCTCATGCTCTCTAACAAGGATGAACCTTGAACGAGCACTGAATTTGAATAAATTGTTCTGATTTTGATTCAAACTTATTTCAGTGAGACCATGACGCGTGGTGTCCTACAATTGTTTCACAGTTTACACCCACAATGAACCAATTTGCGATAATAACGGATATTCTAAGCAACTAAGGAATTTTAAGCATTTCTTATTGAATTCTGAGAACCAATTGCCACGGACATCTGAGATCCAAAAACAATTTAGAACCACAAGGACAGCAAGTGTTCACTTAACTACTCCGTCAATATCAGTAGTACACATTCTGAGGTACTTGGGGATAAAAAAGAGCAAAAAGCGCTGCGTAAGCTTGGAGACGTGGATTAGGAAAACCGATCACCCCCTTTGGGCTATCATTCACCTTCAACTATGTAGTCATTTTCCCTAATCTCGGATTTCAAACCGTGTTTTTGTGCCTCTCGACATAAATATACATCGAAAACATCTAACTCATCCTTGGCCACTGACAAAGAAGTCATCGTAAACAAAATGTGCCATCCCGCCTCGTGAGTCACGAGTCGTTACTTTCGATATCCTTCTTCTGCTTCTAATTACCGCTCATTAGAAACACGTGCATGACACATAATTGCACTAGGAGTGCAAATCATCTTCAGTCCCGCAGAGCCTAATTGAGCAAAAGCAAAATCCTCACATGGACCGACGTGGTGGACTCGACGAGACCTACTCCTACGCGGAACTGCTTATCCTCCGCTGTGTGGGACAGAGTCACCCACAGAGCGATGAATATCGCTGTGGACTGAAAGTAAAGACAGTAAGGCTGCACTCTACTGGGACGTACCGTAAGGACGATGATGAGAATGACACTTTTACGGGACTCCACGTGCTCGTAGCTCACGACCCTGGCGGTGGAGATGATTCGCTCGAAAGCCACGAGAGTGATGCTGACGGTTTCCAGGAAGAACAAGTAGAGTGTCGTGAAGACAAGCCAGAATTCGATGTTCGAGGCGAGTAGATAAGAGCAGTGATCGCTGTTCGAGAGCGACAACCTGAACTTTTAACGCTGGTAGTTGAGATTTGCAAAAATTGGAATTAACCATTGACTTAGGTAAAGGGGTATCTTTACCTAGGCTTAGGTAAAGATAGAGTTAGGTTAATTGGATAGAAGATCAAGGTCTCGGGCTCCGTGCCTAGATGATTATATCCTCATTAAAGTTTATAGTATCCTTGCAAGTTTTACCTTTAACTGTGATGTCAGTTAAACATAAGGATAGTATTAGAATTTCAAGGTTAACCTAATTCCACACATTCACTTCAATGATCGATTCTGCTAAGACTAGAGTCTTTAAAGAGGCAATGCAGCCATTAAAATCAACCATTGACGCCGCACCCTATTTATTATTACCGTGTTAATAGGCGAGGAAGGTCATTGTACTTACAAGGGAACCTTCCCGAGAGTCTCGGCGACTGAGAATAAAGAATAAACTAAGTGGGAATGAACTACCTAGGGTTAGACATCACAGCGCAGATAGCCCTAACTAAAAATAGCCCAGCTAAAGGTCATGTTCATATAAGAGATAAACAAAGATGTTAAAGTTAGTGCTTTGAAAGGAAAAATAAACCTTTCGTGGGATCCGATCTCGCGTCGAACTTTTGCCAATTGTTTGCAAAACGTTCGACGCGAATCCCGCTGGCTTTTATTTCTTTGTCCAATTTTGCAATTTCCTGTGCTACGTTGCTGTATTTTTCAGGCCTTTCAGATAGGCGGCCTTCGCGCTATGTGCGCTGCAATCAGCAAACCTAGGTCTTTAATTCCCATCTCAATTTCCGAGGGAATCTCGGGAACTTTTTTGATAAAATAAGAGAACACTCAATGTTTCTTCTCTAAAATGGATGAATTAACTTCTGTAGTTTCTGTAGTTTAGATTTTAACCGAAGTCACAACAAAAGATATGTCCGGAGTGTACAAATTGCTACTTTGTATCCATATTTATCCACGGAATTTCTTTTTACCAGTAACTTGTGGGCATTCTGGGATACGTTCCGTGGGGTCCTACAAAAATATCGGCCAGCGATTATCGAGCACAGTTCTTAACTGGAATATTGGACAGCTGATGACAGGCTACAGGCTATCTTTTTAAAGCTATAAGGTTATCCCACTCGACATCGTTAATACCTTTGGTCAAAGAGCTGAAAATTTTTCGGTAAATTTGGGACTAATTTGCCATCATTACAAATTTCCGACCTTATAAAGCCTTAGTAACCCGCTAGCTTCTTATAAATTGTTACCTGACAAAATTGAAGACAAATGTGGCCAACGACCACAGATTCAAAACGAACGAACTGAAGAGGTGGTATTTTGCCAAGAGGCTGGCATGGGAATGGTGCCAGAGACGTTTAGGCTGAACAAAAGAAGGTTGTTTGTAGAATAGATCTACGAACCTTGAAGATCATGAAAGTAGAGAATATGAGCAGTCCGAGGACACATATCGTGATCTTTACGAGAAGGACGGACTTGTAGCCCTTGCTGGACGCGAGTTCGCCAACGACGGCGCAGAGGGAGCTGTTCGCCATCGGAATGGAGAAGGCGCGCCGAGCACGCGACTGGAGAAGAGGTGCCGCCCCCTCAAGCAAAAGTCGTCGCGGGATTAGCGGACTCTTCGAGCCGCACTTGAGGACAGAGGATATGGAGAAGACTGGAGTTACGGATACTTGGAACTTTTGGCTTTTTTTATTGTCCTGAAGGCCCGAATGTTTTGATCCACGTAAAGTACTTGATATCGCAAGGGAGAACTGGACTTTGAGGGCAGTTTTGCTATCTACCTTCTGTTAAACTAATCTACACTAATGCTGATGAGTCACCGAAATTCTACTGAGCATTCAATGAACTCGCTCCTGTGAAGCACCTGGAAGCCTTCTACGCAGATAAACACGACCATACATGGGCACAGTGCTGCTTGTGACGCTCAAAGTTGGCGGGAGGGTGTCACCTATCGTATACCTAATCATGGGTGCCGTACAAATGGAGGAGAGTGTGCAGAACTTTAATATCTTAAACGCCATGAATACCGACGACGGCTACTTATAATTACAATAGCTGCTCCAGAAAAGAAGTTGATCCCAGTGATCGCAAAGAATCCGAAAAGAAATCCAAGAATCCAAGACTTTCAGATGAAGCTGGGATCGACGTGGCGACCTACCAAGTCTTCCAATGTGGCTACATCCGAGGAAAGAGAAGCGATTTGTACAATTAGTTATCTCCTGAGTTCAAACATCTATGTATTTTCTTCGAACTTGTACTCCTGTTTGTTCTCCAGCTGGACTTAAGCTGCATGTTGTTATGCTAGCTAGTCACGTAAAGGCCAAGACCCGAAACTTCGTGAATCCCGGCCAGAAATGCCAACCAACACTGTTCTCCGGCACATCTCTGGCTTGTACCTAAGATCCCAAATTATATAGGCCCGAATTCACTGATGGAAAAGCCATGAAAAGGCCAGCTTTGATCTTAGATGCGGTGCGACGACAGAGGTCATGTGGTGCGACGACAGATTGGAGCCAAGCGCATTAACGCGCAGATTTAATTGGTTAGTTCTTACGATGCATGTTAATAATATTCTCACAGACGTTTGTTCGTTGTCGATCTGCGAACTTCTGGTGTTCCTTCAGGGAAGACATATCCAACGGCCTTCTATAAGTCGCCGAGGAGGAGTCAAAACAGAAACGGCAGTCTTCATTCTTCGCTGATTGTTTTCCAAGTCACGCGAATCAGAATTTCGGCTTCGAATCAGATCTCGAGATCTCAGCAGAGGGCTCCTTTGATTCGACTGGAGCGCTCTCGACTCGACGATTTTTGTGCTTTGGATACGGCTTCTGCTCCTTGAAAACAGAGCAGCCAATAGTTCTATTTCCGGCGAACACACAGATTCGAACAGTTCGAACAGCACTTCACGAGCCACTTCATCAGCCCAGAGATTCTTAATCGCGAAGAAGCCCTCAAGGAGTGCAGGTCGTTAGACTTGAAGAAAGACTGCCAGACTTGGTCCACAGTGAAGATCTCGCGGCTGAAGAAACAAACTGTAGCTTACCATAGGAGAGGCGATGGGGTCGAAGGTTTCCATAAGAAGGCGGGCTCCTCCGACGTCCATCCAGCTAAAGATCGCCGGGCTTCACGCGGATCAGCGGCTTCTTCTTGGACAACAGCGTCGCGTTGTGCGTTGCACGCATCGGAACGCCAAGAAGGCAAACTGAAGGAGTGATGATGAGGCTGAAGCATCGTCAAATTCACTCGCATCCCTCGCTGATCTGGACATAGGCGTCCTGGAACGATCCGCATGAACTCTCATGTGTATTCTGTTCGTCCGAACACTTCTGGCTTCGGATCGCGTTGGCTCTTTGAATCCTTTGGATTCGGAAAACTTCTTTCATCCGGCGAAAACATGAACTAACTTTCTATCTCTCTCTTTCAGATGAAGCTCTCTGTGATCGCCAGCCCGCTGAGGCGCGTCTCCGCTCGGCTTGCCCACAACCACGCTTCGTCCGGGTAGGTTTCTTTAGCGACTTCAAGTTTTCACCGTTTCACGGCCTCTGTATTTCAGTGAAGCGCAGAATCTCGCCCTATTCAAGGAAATCAACAAGTGGGGACGCGAAGGCAAGTGGGATTCGATCAACAATTCGCCGAAACTGTTCCTTCGAAGTTCCGACAAGCATCTCGTCCAAGCTACTCACATGAAACTGGTTTGTCTCGCCTATTAAGCCTTTCTAAATGTCGGCTCTCTGCAGAAGAACAGCTCGGCCGTCTTCGATTCGTCGCCGAAAGGTCAGCTCCTGAAGCTTGCCTTCCGCTTCGGCCTGTTCGTCACGACCATCTTCGCTATCGGCAAGACCTACGAGATTGTTGTTCCCGAAACTTACCGTCTCCAGTACAAGTATCGCGAGAAGCACCACCACGAGGAACATCACTAGGACGTGCATCTTAGTTTAAGTGAGCATTATAAATAGATTCGTTTATTACTTTAAGCTGCATGGTCACATAGCGTTACTAGCATTTAACAGGTAATTGTACATCGCCGTGTAGTGGCAGGACGCTCCTATGTTCACGAACACATGCCAGATCGCGTGGTTGTACGGGATTTCCCCGTCCTTCAAGAAGAAGATGATTCCCAGGAAGTAGGATAGGCCGCCGGCTGCTACTAGGACCAGGCCGTGAAAGCTCTGAAAGAACGTATTACGTTAGGAGGACATAGCGCTACCGAACATACGATGGAGTGCACAATGACGAATGCTGGCACTAATCCCACCACGGTGTAGATTAGCGCTTCGAGCTTCGGGTACATGATGTGGAGAGGCGACTGGTGGTAGATGCAGCCCAGGATCGCGCTTAGCCATACTCCTCTGCAGATGTACATCCCGATCCATCCAGTATCCATGAGGACAAGCCAGGGGGTGTATGATCCTGCGATGAACACGAAGATTGCGGCACGGTCCACGAAGGAGAGGAAGCGACGCCATGGCCTAGAATGCACCTTTAGACGAGCTTGGTCTGATGGTAGACTTACCGTAGCTTGTAGCAGAGGGTCCGACAAGAATGAGTTTCTTCCATAAAGTAGACGTAGTGGTAGACGGTAGAAGTGATGAACAGGACGAGAAGAGCTGTGCCATACAAGAATAGGACGACAGATTCCCGGAAGTCATTGGCGACAGTTTGGATCCGGTACCACGCTATGATAGCTGGGATGATGCAAATCTGAAACACATTCAACTATGAAACTACGGCTCACATAACAATGAAATCTCGATCATGCGGAAAATACTGACACCGTGGGAGAGGACGTTGGCGATTCCTTCTTCAAAGGTAAACTTGTAGTCGTGCGGCCAAGGAGTTTCTTCAGGTCTTCGTGGGTCGAAAATGACTTCTCGCTCCTCCGACGGTACCAAGTCGCACCATTTGCAGCGATCCGGACCTGTCTTGCAGCGATGCGAAGAGCATTTCTTGTTGAGTGACCGAGAAGCTTGGGATTTCGATCTCCGCAGAATCATCTGGTTCGGAAGTAGAAGTGGGACAACGTTCGAGTGGCTAAGATTCGGGAAGTGGTGAGACAGTACAAGCAATCGCTTAAGAAGGTGGTCTAGGAAGTATCGCTTAAGGTGTCTAGTCTCAAAAATGGCTAGACTCTAGAGGACAACAGTCTCAATTCGAGACTACAATAACAAAGTGCTACTTATGCGTAGCAGGGAGGCACGAAGCGCCGCTTTGGGTCATAGTGCAGAATCCTTCGCAGGAAGCAGAAGTCCTCCGATGCGCGTTCCCAGCTTTCGTCCATGTCGATGAGGGAGCAGAGGTCGCCGCGCTGGAAGTAGAAGTACTCCGGGCACTGGTTGGAGGCTCTCGCCCATGGGCGCTTCCCGATGAGGCATCGGAGGTAGAGGATTGCGGCGCACCACAGGTCCAGTTGGACGCCGTTCTCCCAAAGGCCATTCCCAGAGGCTTCAGGTGGTCCGCGATGTCCGCGTCGCTGGACTTCGAAGTCGGTCCACATTGTGCAGGTGCAACCGAAGTCGCTCAGCTTTACGAGTTCTGAAGCGGCTGGCTTTAAGGAGATGAGAAGAATCAGCTTACCTGTGGAGAACACAAGTACGTTCCCCGCGTGCAGATCCCAGTGGCAAAGGTTCTGGGAGTGCATGTGCTTGAGGGCACTGAGGATTTGGCAGTAGAAGCCAAAGGCGGTCCCCCGCTCCACATATCCGTACTCCTTGATGACGTCCTGGAGGCTGCCGAAGGGCGCGAACTCCAGGAGGAGGTGGTAGTGGTCGGGAGGCACCTCCTTGCCGGCGAAACATTTGAGGATGTTTCGGTGCGCCAGGCTCTTTTGGTTCTTGTGCTCGGCGGGCCCATACTGAGCGCAGGTCTTCTTGATGGCGAAGGTCTCGCCTCCGACGTCCACCCGGTGCACGGAGCCGTAGGCCCCGCGACCGAGGTGGACATCCTCGGCGTAGTCCTCCTCATCGAACCATGTGAAGTTGGAGATCATGTCTGAAAGAATGGGTTCGTTGAGAAGTCACGAAAGACACGCAGCACTTGCAGGAGAAAAGTCACGACACAAGAAAAGCAGAAGAAGCAGACTAACCAAGGTAGAGAGTAATCTTATGCACCTAAGGCATGGTTCAACACAACAGCGGCTAAAGTGCGCGTAACAAACTTACTAGGTCAGATCAATGAATGCTACTACTGCAAGTTGACTTGTAACGCTCACGACACACGAGAAGTTCAACGCGCACAAGCAAAGAAGCGTAAGTGGAAGACGCGCAAGGTAGAGATCAGCCGGCGTGTTAATGTAGAATGGACAAGAAAAGGAACACAAAAAACGCGTACTTGAAACGTACTGGGAGTCTAGCAAAACCTAAGAAGAAGAAGGAATTTCAAAGCAGCAGTCAGTAGGCAGGAAGGTAAAGCCGGTAAAACAACACTACACGTTAGTCCCCTACTTGCATCTACACAACAGCAGCTTAATCGCGCAAAGTAGACTTACTAAGCGTTGATACGTTGTACGAGCACGATACGCGAGAGGTGCAGCAAGGGAAGGCAGAGTGGCAGAATTAGAAGACGCGCAAGGTAAAGAGTAACCAAAGTATGCTCAAACGTATGATAGACAAAAGGCAATACACCCGAGATGCACGCACCAACAACTTACTTAACGAGCAGCCAGTAGCGAAAAGCTAAAACCGGAAGAACAACGCAACGAGTGCGCGGGCCTATATATATATCCAAAGGTCGCTCAGGGAAGTCTCGGGTTTCACAACAATAACCTGTCCCGGTTGGCGCGAAATTTGAACCCCTCTGACGTTTGAGTCCGCACGTTATATATGCCCCTCGGACCAGAGAAGTTCGATCCCCAGCTCAAGCCGATCTTTTCTTACGGTAGTGATACGGTAGTTCGAGACGATGCTAAAGATGCGACACCGATGGGAAACAAAAACAGCCCAACAAGCAAGTAGCTTCTTAAACCTAGTCACCTTAATTGAGGCAGAAGTCCTTTTGCAGAAGATGCTTCTGTTACGGGCTTAGGAAGAGGATGATGGGGGCATTGGTCGACGTTACGTAGTACACGCGCCATAGTTCTTATTCAGCGAACCATCCACGGATCTCTCAAGGGTGTTTGGAGCACTTGGACCTTGGAAGCGACAAGCAAATTTATCAAAAAAAAAACAACTCCGTTGAGGACTTCCAAGATTTCGGTCTTCTTCTTCAGAATCCGTAGTCGCGGCTTCCACTGGAGTCCATTTGACGTGTTCCTTGGCGGAGACCTGAAATGGAGAGGATAAAGCGGAGTATGCTTTGATGGTCCACCTTATTGGCTCTCATCCTATACGCGATGAACTCCTTGTAGAGCACAAGATAGTTTAGTGAAAGAATAAGAAGAAGAACTTACAGGGAGTAGGGGCTGCAGCGAGGAGTACACGGCAGAGGGCGTTGGCGGTCCCAAGGTGTCCTTATGTAGAATCTTCCGCCTCATCGTCAGAGTCCTTCCTATCGACCTTCATGTAGGACCTCCTGGTACACGATTTGCCCATTGTGGCCTAAAAATACGAAAGAGCTTAGACGATAGGGGGAAATGCACGAAGAACAAGAAACACGCAACATGAAACGGGTCGATCAACAGAAGGATCAACAGCACTCAATGGTGGGATAAAACAAAGTGGGACTTGCGTTCCTCTTGCTTCTCAACCGAAGGAGATAGGGAAGATGGGTCCCCCAGCCACCCACTCGAATGATATAGGAAGGCTAGGCAGCAATAGAGACTAAGGGAGAAGCAATTCTAATCTCGATACAGGATTGGTCGGCATAGCCCAAGTCATACCGTACATGAAACGCACCGATACATAACGAAATATCGCGGGAGGCCCTCCAGGGGCAGTATGCAGAAAAATGGGAACGCTAGAAAGCAATAAAGAGATGGGAAAGATAGGAAGCGAGGGTTTGGGCTTCAGAGAGGGCGACGATCCGACAGGGAGCATCATGTTACGCGTGGGCCCTTCTCGCTCGCGGCGATGGAACGGACATCCACAACCTCACGCGAAGAATGATCAGGGATATCGCGCTGGAGCTCCCTGTGTGGGGGACGGATTCCACAAGCTTTCTCCATTGGCCACTCGGTGATCCTTGACTTAAATGATTCCGCCCGAATCGGCTAACGCCCAGCAGAAGCATTTGGTGTCCATCTGTTCCCCGGGCCGATCTATGATCTTTCATACCTGGATTGCATGCACCACACATGTGCCGTGTCAACGCCATAATTTTTTGCACCCCGAGTCTTCTCGCGTCTTCTCGTGTATTTCGAAAGCCTAGTTTAACACGTCTAGCGGTTAGTTACCGTACATTTCACAACATCTCGCAATTTCGAAACGGCCTGTATAAAAGAAGGTGCCGGTCGTCACAAAGCATCATGTCCCTCCGAAGTTCCGAGCGAAAGGTCCATCACTTCCCCATCGTCCCGTTTTTATTGCGCCCGGAGATGAGCTCGTGCACTTTCTGTTCTATTCCCAGCTGCCTCGCGAATTGGTTCTCCGTAGAAGAGGATCTCCTCTAATGCCCTTTATCGATTATGGCGACGCCGTGGTCCTCTTTCGTTCCGAATCGGCTTTCCCTCTCACTATTTTGGACTCGCAAACCAATGACGATGATTTGCGCAGTTGAGCCCTTGTTTGCGTGCGGAGCCACGGGACCCTTCACTATAGGATGAACCGATACATGATAGTACATCTCAAATTCAAGAAGGCGAGTATAATACTACTGTAACTACTTAAGTCAACACAGAAACGGCGAAATTCACAAATTTACTGCCAGAATGACCCTTTTACTAACGATTTCCCCCAATCTTCAACCTCTAGCGAGCAGCGCCCCTTCACTTCCTCCATTTCCCTATCGATTTATGGCGACACCCCGTCCTCTTCTGTTTAGCCGACTTCCTCTCGTACTACAGCATGACCCACTAATCCTGCAACATGATGAAGTAGCTAGACTTTTGGTAGTTTAGGACATGCGAGTATAACGTGACAAGTTAAGTTTTGATCAACTACCAGAAGAAGACCACAAACCACAACCATTCTGAAGAACTTTGTCCCTTTAATCATTGGACCCTAATGAGAATTCTCCCCCTAATGCTCTGTATCGATCACGGCGACACGCGTCCTCTTTCGTTCTAAATCGGCTCCCTTCTCACTATTTTCGACATTCGCAAACCAACACGGCTAAGCCCTTGCTTGCGTGCCTGGTCACCAGGGGAACGGCTCCTCCCGTGACACGGTGCTCCGCTCGTCGACACAATCCCTTTCGAATACATTTCGAAATGGCCGTATCGATCGCCACACAGCAACTCGGAAACACTGTCCGCGCCTTTTTGAGGAGACGGACGCGGAACACCTGTCGCCGTATCCATTAAAACTGGGGACCTTGTTCCCAGTGTAAGTTACATACGAGGAAGAGCATTTAAGTGTTTTAAGTTTTTCATCTAGCACTTAGGAATGTTCCCAAGCCAAGGACGCTAAAAATCTGACTCGAGGACCATTTCCACTGCCCCACTTTAATGATAAAGGCCACCTGGGGTGCTCCCGAACTGCGCGGACTCAACCTGTCGAGCGTTGTTTGTCAGCGGCTGGAGTCCGTGCCACTCCACACCGACGATGAGCGAGTGCGTTGTCAACAAAAAAGGGACACAAGACCGCCAGATGGGTTCGAAAATCGATGGCCAGCCGCGCTCCCTCATCGGCCTCGTACGACCCTGTTTGACCTCTGCTTTGTTCCATCGTAAAACAAATCGAACGAGAGCGACGGCGGTCCGGTTTCGAAACGTCCATTCCAAGAGGGCACAGTATGACGTGGCGAACAGGCGCGGACAGTGAGCAGGACAAAGGCTCTGGCGATCTCGTGACCTTCCCTCATCCGAGCTCAGACGGCCTCGTCGTGCACTCGGCTAATGTTCGTTGAACCTCTTCCGGGAACTCGCTGTTCCGCGTCGTTTCAAAAGTACGAATTCTTAATCGCTCCGTTGGCGCTCTTATCGCGCGCTCCCAACGAATACAAAGCTTGTGGATCGCCAGTGGCGTCGAAAACAAGTCTTTCGCCACGCGGACTTCGGACGCAAACACAAGAACCCTAAGGGAAGTGCTTCTATTTCGGGGTTCTCAAATCGTCATAAAACAGCGTCAAAACTAATCATCATAGAAATTGCGTAATCATAGGGAACATTGCGTAAAGGGACGTGCCATGGGATAAGAGAGTCCAATCAGCATACACCGGCGTGACTAGGTGAATCATCGTTCCACCTCCGCATGTGTTATCGAAAAAATATTTGTAAATCAAAATAATCTTAGATCCCGATAGGAACATGTTTTTGGGTCTTACAACATTTTCGGTTCCTAGTTTGAGTCCTGACAAATGTGCGATTTTCAACTCGCTGCAATTGTCACACATAACCTACCACCATAACTCTTGCTCAATGGCGTTTCATTCCGCGTTTGCTCATTCGCTAATTTTTCAGTTTCCCATTTTCCTCGTTTTCGGGTTTGTGAGGTTGCCTGGAATGGCACCGTGACACCGAAGCCCTCTGCGTTTGATCAATAATTCGTGGGGCGGAGCGTTCGTTGCTGAGCTATGAGCGTCCAATCGCATCACAGCTGAGACGGCGCGGTTATAAGAGCGCCCAGCTGAGCGTCGCCAACACGCCAGTCGATCGGTTGGTGGACGAACGAGCTGGCGGAGGACGTCGCTGCTCGGAGAATGGCTCGCGAGGACAGCGCTTGTCCGCGCAGACGCCGTCTGCCCTTCTAGACGCTAAAGTGCACGCGCGTGCAGCGTTCTCCAGAAGCACTCGCTCGCCCCATTCGCACAGCAGGTCTTGCGCTGAAACGTGCGTCCTCAACCCTCTCCCCCCTCCACTGACATCGGTCTGTTCTCCTTCTTCTATTCGCCTTTCCAGTTATTTTTTCCGCGCGTGTTTTGGAAACTCTAGAAGTTGCCTGGAAGTTTCGGACTTCTCGCAAATTCGAGAAGTCGACCGAAGGTTCCGTACTTCTCGCGAACACACCGCGTGCAGCATCGCATTCTGCTGCTGAGTCATCGCACTCTTGCGAAGACGCGTCGCTTTTTTTGTTTGCGCTGCATTCTCCGCATTGCCTTTCAGTCCGTGCTTCCCCATATATATCGTGTAGTTTCGCCAGTTTATACGAGCTCCCGATTTCAGAGCAACTCTCGAAAACCATGCAAATCTTTGTGAAGACCCTCACCGGGAAGACCATCACCCTTGAGGTCGAGGCTTCGGACACCATCGACAACGTGAAGGCAAAGATCCAGGACAAGGAAGGAATCCCTCCAGACCAGCAGCGCCTGATCTTCGCCGGTAAGCGTTTTCTTCTACCGGTCGTATTGTAATAATCCCTTTATAGGCAAGCAGCTTGAGGATGGCCGCACTTTGTCGGACTACAACATCCAGAAGGAGTCGACCCTTCACCTTGTTCTTCGTCTGCGTGGAGGCATGCAGATCTTCGTGAAGACCCTGACCGGCAAGACGATCACCCTCGAAGTCGAAGCCTCCGACACCATCGAGAACGTCAAGGCCAAGATCCAGGACAAAGAGGGAATCCCCCCAGATCAACAGCGCTTGATCTTCGCCGGAAAGCAACTCGAGGATGGCCGCACTTTGTCGGACTACAACATCCAGAAGGAATCGACTCTTCACCTGGTTCTCCGTCTCCGTGGTGGAATGCAAATCTTCGTGAAGACTCTCACCGGCAAGACTATCACTCTTGAAGTCGAAGCCTCGGACACCATCGAAAATGTCAAAGCCAAGATCCAGGACAAGGAGGGAATCCCCCCAGATCAGCAACGCCTCATCTTCGCCGGAAAGCAGCTTGAAGACGGACGAACCCTCTCGGACTACAACATCCAGAAGGAGTCCACTCTTCATCTGGTTCTCCGCCTCCGTGGTGGAATGCAGATCTTCGTGAAAACCCTCACAGGAAAGACGATCACCCTCGAAGTCGAAGCCTCCGACACCATCGAAAATGTGAAGGCCAAAATCCAGGATAAGGAGGGAATCCCGCCCGATCAACAGCGCCTGATTTTTGCCGGAAAGCAGCTCGAGGACGGACGAACCCTTTCGGACTACAACATTCAGAAGGAATCGACTCTTCACCTGGTTCTCCGACTTCGCGGTGGAATGCAAATTTTCGTGAAGACGCTGACCGGAAAGACGATCACTCTTGAAGTGGAGGCTTCGGACACCATCGAGAATGTGAAGGCCAAAATCCAGGATAAGGAGGGAATCCCACCCGATCAGCAGCGACTGATCTTCGCCGGAAAGCAGCTCGAGGACGGACGAACCCTTTCGGACTACAACATTCAAAAGGAATCGACTCTTCACCTGGTTCTCCGACTTCGCGGTGGAATGCAGATCTTTGTGAAGACTCTCACGGGCAAGACGATCACTCTGGAGGTCGAAGCTTCCGATACCATCGAGAATGTGAAGGCAAAGATCCAGGACAAGGAAGGAATCCCCCCAGATCAGCAACGCCTCATCTTTGCCGGTAAGTGCTTTGTTTTGATGGGCTTATTGTAATCGCTCAATTATAGGCAAACAGCTTGAGGATGGCCGCACTCTCTCCGACTACAACATCCAGAAGGAGTCCACCCTTCACCTCGTCCTCCGACTCCGCGGTGGAATGCAGATCTTTGTGAAGACGCTGACCGGAAAGACGATCACTCTTGAAGTTGAGGCTTCGGATACCATCGAAAACGTCAAGGCCAAGATCCAGGACAAGGAAGGTATCCCTCCAGACCAGCAACGGCTCATCTTCGCCGGAAAGCAGCTCGAAGACGGGCGCACTCTTTCCGACTACAACATCCAGAAAGAATCCACTCTTCACCTGGTTCTCCGTCTCCGTGGTGGAAACTGAAGTGTCGACTTCTTCTAACGAACGGTCTCAGTGCTTACTGTACATTTTGTGGATAAGGTTGCTTAATAAAGCGCAATGTTATGGTGTACTACTGCTTTTCTCTTCACAAGGAATAGGAATCTTAAATTTAGAGTTTTGTAAACTATTTGGAGTTTATCTCTGGAATTTCTAGTGCATCACGATAGCCGGTCCTAAACTGCATACTCACTGATCTTCATTCGTGTCTGTATCCTCAGCGAGATCGATAGGGTACAGTCGTGGTTGAGTGCCGCGTGCGTCCGTCAAACTTGGGATCCCATTCAGAGATAGGCACGAGTCTTGTGGGCTGGATATCGGGAAAGTGAAGTGTCATTTCTTGGTAGTGTAGCCCGCCCCGAGTTCCACTTTGTCTCCAACTGCTACAGCTTGATTTCACTTCGGATCTGAACGAGAAGAAGCGGCTGGAATCCAAAACCACGGTAGACTAGCGTCGGTAGTCGTGGAGGCGAAGACAAGACGTCGTAGTTCTCAGAACTAGTTGGACAGAAGTTGAAGGATGTAAGCCGAATACCTAATAGACTAAACTCTGGAGACGACCTTTCCATTCTTCTTCTTTTGCATTCTTCTTGATCAAGGTCACCTATTGTGAATCGACTTCATCTCCACAAGGACCATCCCAGAAGACTGCAACCGCATGTGGCTACTGTACTTTCCCTCTACTTTATATAGTTTCATGTTATGTTCACTCCAAACAGTACAAGGCAAACGTAAATCTGAGAGATTTGCTTCTGACCAAATGAGCTGACGTCTATGGCGTTTGGGACCATAGTTTCCTGTCCCCTCAACATGTGGGTATACTGTATAAGTCCGGAGTTAAAACCGCAATATTTGCAACCTGTTTTTTCACCCGCGTTTGTTGAAGATCCCGAAGGAACCAGATGCCGAAAATTCTTATCCGTTACCCGCAAAATTTAGTTGCCTTGGCTGAGGTTTCTGAAAGGAACGGTTTCACCTGGATCTCAAACATTCCAGGAAATAGGCAAGGTTCGACATTCGAATTTCACTCCGTGAACAGGTCCCACTTGCGTGTGAAATTCTAAATTCAGAAGGCTCAAAATATCGCGCACGTGTCCCATTGGAGCATCGCTCCTTTCACATATTCTGCCACATTTCTCGCAACGCATCCTTCTTGTCTGCCATTTCAGTCGATCTAGCGATAGATCTGCAATGTCTTTCGTCATATGCGTCACCTTCCTGCACATGACAATGACGTGTCTCTTCCCCGTTTCCTAAACCAGACGCGATCAATAAGCGAAGAAGCTGGTCAGTTTTCGTGGACATGAACCACAGCACGCATCTTTGAAATGAGTATATCTGCGAGTCGCTTTAAAGTTTTGCGTATCCTTGTTTTGGCAATCCGGCAATCTTCTGGGGTAGAACGCAAACACGTACATTCTTCAGCGTCCATCCATTTCAAACGCTATTCTTCCGGGTTTCAAGATTGTACGTCCTACGGTAGAAATATGACCGGGCTCCAGTTCCTATCAGAGCTATGATCGAATTGATACAACAATTGCATATGGTGCTTTCGTGTCCCCTGTTACGTCCTACGTGTCATGCTTGTCACTTTGGTTTTTGACTGTCAGGTTGCCTGGAATGGCACCGTGACACCGAAGCCCTCTGCGTTTGATCAATAATTCGCGGGGCGGAGCGTACGTTGCTGAGCTATGAGCGTCCAATCGCATCACAGCTGAGACGGCGCGGTTATAAGAGCGCCCAGCTGAGCGTCGCCAACACGCCAGTCGATCGGTTGGTGGACGAACGAGCTGGCGGAGGACGTCGCTGCTCGGAGAATGGCTCGCGAGGACAGCGCTTGTCCGCGCAGACGCCGTCTGCCCTTCTAGACGCTAAAGTGCACGCGCGTGCAGCGTTCTCCAGGAGCGCTCGCTCGCCCCATTCGCACAGCAGGTCTTGCGCTGAAACGTGCGTCCTCAACCCTCTCCCCCCTCCACTGACATCGGTCTGTTCTGCTTCTTCTATTCGCCTTTCCAGTTATTTTTTCCGCGCGTGTTTTGGAAACTCTAGAAGTTGCCTGGAAGTTTCGGACTTCTCGCAAATTCGAGAAGTCGACCGAAGGTTCCGTACTTCTCGCAAATTCGAGAAGTCGCCCGAAGGTTCCGTACTTCTCGCGAACAAACCGCGTGCAGCATCGCATTCTGCTGCTGAGTCATCGCACTCTTGCGAAGACGCGTCGCTTTTTTTTGTTTGCGCTGCATTCTCCGCATTGCCTTTCAGTCCGTGCTTCCCCATATATTGCGTAGTTTCGCCAGTTTATACGAGCTCCCGATTTCAGAGCAACTCTCGAAAACCATGCAAATCTTCGTGAAGACCCTCACCGGGAAGACCATCACCCTTGAGGTCGAGGCTTCGGATACCATCGACAACGTGAAGGCAAAGATCCAGGACAAGGAAGGAATCCCTCCAGACCAGCAGCGCCTGATCTTCGCCGGTAAGCGCTTTCTTCCTCCGGTCGTATTGTAATAACCCCTTTACAGGCAAGCAGCTTGAGGATGGCCGCACTCTGTCGGACTACAACATCCAGAAGGAATCGACCCTTCACCTTGTTCTTCGTCTGCGTGGAGGCATGCAGATCTTCGTGAAGACTCTCACCGGCAAGACGATCACCCTCGAAGTCGAAGCCTCCGACACCATCGAGAACGTCAAGGCCAAAATCCAGGACAAGGAAGGCATTCCCCCAGATCAACAACGCCTCATCTTCGCCGGAAAGCAACTCGAGGATGGCCGTACCCTGTCGGACTACAACATCCAGAAGGAATCGACTCTTCACCTCGTCCTGCGACTTCGCGGTGGAATGCAAATCTTCGTGAAGACGCTCACAGGAAAGACGATCACACTTGAAGTCGAAGCTTCCGACACCATCGAAAATGTCAAAGCCAAAATCCAGGATAAGGAGGGAATTCCGCCTGATCAGCAGCGCCTGATCTTTGCTGGCAAGCAGCTCGAAGATGGAAGAACCCTTTCCGACTACAACATCCAGAAGGAGTCCACCCTCCACCTCGTCCTCCGACTCCGTGGAGGCATGCAAATCTTCGTGAAGACCCTCACCGGCAAGACTATCACTCTTGAAGTCGAAGCCTCGGACACCATCGAAAACGTCAAGGCCAAGATCCAGGACAAGGAAGGAATCCCCCCGGACCAACAACGCCTGATCTTCGCCGGTAAGCGATTTCTTCTTCCGGTCGGATTACAATAACCCAATTATAGGCAAGCAGCTCGAGGACGGACGTACCCTTTCCGACTACAACATTCAAAAGGAGTCAACTCTTCACCTGGTTCTTCGTCTGCGTGGAGGCATGCAGATCTTCGTGAAGACCCTGACCGGCAAAACGATAACTCTTGAAGTTGAGGCTTCGGATACCATCGAAAACGTTAAGGCCAAGATCCAGGACAAGGAAGGTATCCCTCCAGACCAGCAACGGCTCATCTTCGCCGGAAAGCAGCTCGAAGACGGACGAACCCTTTCGGACTACAACATCCAGAAGGAGTCCACCCTCCACCTCGTTCTTCGTCTCCGCGGTGGAATGCAAATCTTCGTGAAGACGCTCACAGGAAAGACCATCACTCTTGAAGTTGAGGCTTCGGATACCATCGAAAACGTCAAGGCCAAGATCCAGGACAAGGAAGGTATCCCTCCAGACCAGCAACGGCTCATCTTCGCCGGAAAGCAGCTCGAAGACGGACGAACCCTTTCGGACTACAACATCCAGAAGGAGTCCACCCTCCACC
>JADLIF010001855.1:0-10733 GCA_016648015.1 Steinernema khuongi | reverse complement strand
GTCCTTCGACTTCGACGCTGGAGTCGAGGACGAGGTTGTCGTAGTCAGTGTCCTTCTTGGAGGTCAGGTTCTTGAAGCGGAAGGTGTTGGCCTTGCTTCCCTTCTCGAAGACCTTGGTGACGGAGGCCAGCATGATCATCTTGCGCATGAACCATCCGTAGTCTGAAGTAGGGTCGTATTAGAGGCGAATCAAGGCTAGAGGGGTCAGTAGAGCCAAGGAGGGCTCGGCCAAGATCCATTTGCTTACCCTTGGCAATGAGGTACTCCTCGAAGTTGTCGCTGTGGTCGAGGACGAACTTTCCTGAAAGAATGGTCTTCTTCAGTGGTCCCAGGGTCCCAGCCTACCGTAGAACTTCTCAGGGAGAGTCTGAGCGGCAAGGGCGCTCTGAAGCACGGAGGCGACGACGACGAGGGTGAACAGGGACAGGAACTTCATCTTGGAGGTTTCTGAGGTTTGACGAGCTGGCCCGCTCTTAAGTAGGCCCTCCAAGGGGCGGACCTCGCCCGGGCGTATGGCGTTGCGTAGCGGATGCCGCTATAAACAAAGGGCGCACACGCTCCGGCATAGCAGGTGCGCACAGGTCACTTGGGTATGGCCATGGACATCGTATGATCGAATGACCCAGGGTCTCCATTGTCCAAGAGTCCAAGGGTCCTCTTTGCGCCGAGCAAAACGAGAGCTGCGAAGAACCTTACCCATCCTCTTTCCAAAGCAGCTTCTGTGCGCACTGGCCACCAGTGGTGTGATCACAGATCGGACGATCGCGGCCCGTTCGAGGAGGTGTAAATCCAAGGAGCATTCCAAGAAGCAGTGTAATGCGAGCGACCGCGACCTTTGCACCACTGCAGCGCTGCTGGTCGGACGACATCTAGCACCAAAGGAAAAGGCGCTTTTCCATGTATCCGGAAGCACCGAAGGAACACACACATCGCCCGGTTAGGTACGGTACACAGGCCAAATTTAAATATTCATACGGCCCAACGGTGCAGTGGCCCAACTGGTTCGTTCACTTCTTTTTGTTGTGACTACGGGGCGATCGACGTTGCGATGTTTACGACGGGTGACGTTGAACTCGGGCTTTTCAATCTTTTTGATACTCCTTTTCATGTCTTGAGTATGTCTCGAGGAGGGCGCGCATTTCTGTTATTGAGAAACGGCGCCTTTCTGTGTCTTGCGAGTACGGTAATCCTTCGTGCTCCTTCTCCTGGTGGGCATATGCAGAAATAAAGAAACGAGCGGTAGCGCTGTGCTGTTTGGGAGACATTAGACTCGGAATTTTTACATTCTACATTGTTTTAGTGGCAGATTCCAACATTTACAGCGGATGCGAACGTTCTTTTCATGTTTCGGGTATACGGTAGTCTTGGAGACGAAAGCTACCTTTGGGTATAGCATAGCTCTTGTTGTTTTTCTCCTTTGGGTATAGCATAGCTTTTGTTGTTTTTTGCGATGCGACCGATGTGTAGGATCCATATATTTAATGATCCCAAAGCTGTAAATGCGAAAGACTTTGAATCGATTTACTATCCTATTTCTCTTCTTCTTTGAGTTCGTAGCGATCACATTGCCTTCTCGTTGTGCCAGAGTTCGTTATTCAGAAACGTCTTAGCAGCCGGGCGTCAGCGAGGCCTTTGCGGGCCCCTTTCGCCTTCCCTTTGTTTTGTTTTGTCTAGTTTCGTCGACGCTTCCTTTGCCGTAGGAAACTGCCGACCTTCTCAAATGTCATACCTCTTCCGATCGCCGCCATTCGATACGTAAACAAAAAACGCCTAAACAGAAAAACCCTGGCATCGGAAGCTGCTAACTTTAGCCTCTTTCGGAGAGGAGACAGCTGGAGACAGGTCTCGTCCCGGCCACCCTGATATCCTGTGGTCATGCTACTATCAGATCTGTCACCTGATTGGATCTTCGCGCGTTCGTCCGCTTCTTCGCGATTCTGGAGAAGGTGGAGAAGAAGTCATTTTCCTCTCTTTTCAGAAGCCATGTCGAAACCAATGGGAGGACTCGTGGGCGACCGCTCTCAACGGTCAGTTTTCGGTAAGTAGCCGTTGCTTGGTCAATTCCTAATCGTCTTCTTGTAGTTGGAAACATCTCCTACGAAGTCGGCGAAGAACAGCTCCGCCAAGTGTTCAGCCAGGTGGGTCAAGTCATCAACCTGCGTATGGTCCATGACCGCGACACCGGGAAGCCCAAAGGATACGGATTCTGCGAGTACTCGGACATCCAGTCCGCCGAAGCCGCCATCAGAGGACTCAACGGCTACGAACTGAATGGACGCTCCTTGAGAGTGGATTCAGCAGCCGGTAGCGAGAGGAACACGGAAGAAGTAGGTTGCCTTCTCACCTTCGGGCTCATCAGTGGTCACATTTAGGTCCAACAGATGCAGCAGCAACAAAACCAGCAGAACATGCAGCAACGCGTGGAGGAGGAGAATCCCTATGGACCGGAGTGCGAGCCTTCGAAGGCGCCGGAAGCCATCACACGCTCGGTAGCCTCCCTACCGCCGGAGCAGATGTTCGAGCTGATGCGGCAGATGAAGGACTGCGTGAAGAACAACCCGAACGAGGCGCGGCAGATGCTGATGAACAACCCACAGCTCGGGTACGCACTCCTCCAGGCCCAGGTGGTCATGAGAGTCATTGACCCTCAAGTGGCCATCGCCATGCTGCACCGCGAAGCCCCGAACATCAGAAACACGCCGTTCCACCTGCAAACCCAAGCTCCTGGGCCGAACAACATCCCCGCCCCGATTGGAGCCGCTCCTTTGGCGCCGCCAAGTGCTTATCCTCCACAAGGTAAGGACGGATACGCTGCGACTGTTGTGATAGCGTCGGTTTCAGGTCTTCCTCCCCAGCAGCACTTCGCCCCTCCGCAGACGCAGCCTCACTACCCTCCGCACATGGCGTCGACGTCTGCCGTGAACCACATCCCGCAGGTCGCAGTCCCTCCACCCGCAGCTCGCGTAGAGCCAGCCAAGCCACCCACGAATGAAGAAGAGCAGAACGCTCAGCTGCTCATGCAGGTTCTACAGCTCTCCGAAGAGCAAATCGCGGCGCTGCCTCTTGAAGATCGGCAAAAGGTTCTTGAACTCAGAAGTCAGCTGAGGAAGGTCTAAGCGACGGCCGCACTAAGGATATGTATAATCTGTTACAACTAACTGTCCTCTTGTTGCGCGATAAAAGTATAAATCATTTACGTGTATTATCTACTAAACAGTATGGGCCAAGGTCAGAGAGCTACTTGGACAAATCAAGTGGCACGTTTATTTAGGAGCGAGATAAGTCGAGTGCGGTCCAGATGCTCCTCCGCTGCCACTTGTGGTTGGCGCCAAGTAAACTGAGGAGGTGTTGCGCGGTTTCGGAGAAGGGCCGGAGCCGACACCGTAGTAAGCCGAAGTCGTTCCCACGCTTCCCGACGCTCCGGGCGCTAGGTAGGTGGAGTTGACGCTTCCACTGGGAGCGCTGCAGGCGGGGCTGCTCGAAGCCGCAGTGCACGGCTTGAGGGAAGGGCTGGAGCCGACACCGAGGTAGGTTGAGGTGGTGTTGCCTCCGCTGGGGGCGCTCACTGCGGGGCTGGTCTTCCGTTCCGCCGGCGTGGCGAAGTAGTCGGAGCTGGTAGCCGGTAGGACGGAGACTGGGGTGACGGCCGTCATCGTCGAGCATGTCTCCTTGGTCTCTTTCGCGGGCTCTGCAACAAGGCACGTTATCGTTTTACTGGAAAAGAAGCCAGTGGTGGCGATTTTGAAGGATGGCACTCTTACTTGAAGGCGTTCGCTCTTTCAAACTATCACTTACCAGTGTTGGTGAGTGCGCGGAGAACCTCGGTGGTGATAGAGCGGAGGGCTCCCTCGATGCGTTTGTTCTTGCTGATCACGTCTTCCAGGCTCTGGCGGAGCTCCTTCACCTCGGCCTCCAGGTGCGCCACGCGGTCTTCCAGCTCCTTTCCAGTCGGCTTCGGAGTCACCGGCGACTTTGCCGGGCACACTGACGGTGACGGGGAGGGGAACGCGGCACCTGGAAGAACATATGTGGAAGGAGCAGGAGAAGTGCACTTACCGGTTGGAGGGAGGTAAGCCGAAGTGGCTCCTAATGCCACCGGGGCGCCTGGAGCCGCCAAGTAGGTGGAGATGGTGTTCCCAGAAGACGACCTAGGCGGGCACGTCGTCGGAGAGGGGTAGACTCCGCCTAGAATGGTGATGACGAAGGAACCAAGGAGGAAGGAAACTCACCAGAGGGTGCTCCACCAGTCGGAGAAAGGTAAACCGATGTGGTCCCTGATGCGACCGGGGCACCCGGAGCCGCCAAGTAGGTGGAGGTGGTGTTCCCAGTAGCAGGTCGCATCGTGCTGCCTCCATGTCCGGCGATGGCGCTGCCTCCGGGAGACAAGTAGGTGGAGGTTGGTCCGGAGGGTCCCGACTTGCCGACGCCCAAGTAAGATGAATTGGCCATGAGTACTGACCGACCCTGGAGGAGTCTCCTTTTAAGGTGACCTCTGCTGCAGAGACGTCTGCATAGAGCTGTCTAGACAGTCCTGCACCACTAAGCTCCCCTTTGCAGCTTTCATTTGTCTGTAGCGTTGTGCTGGCAACGTGGTCGTGGTGAGACCCATCTCTGATCAGCCCTGTTCTTGCATGCTGTAAAAGCCGTACGTTCTGCTCTGGGTGTCCCGCGGAGATCACCGTGCATTCACACAACAATGGCCCAGGACCGCGTCCACTACTCATTTATTACTCAGAACGAATGAGAACAGCCGCGAGTCTGTACAGAGGGGACATTCGGCGACTTCACTTGCCGACGTCGCCGAGGCGGCCGAGCGTGCCGAAGTGCTTCAAGATGCCGTTGACCACTTCGGCGTTGTTCCGCTTCAGAGG
Source organism: Steinernema khuongi (assembly GCA_016648015.1). Classification (NCBI taxonomy): domain Eukaryota; kingdom Metazoa; phylum Nematoda; class Chromadorea; order Rhabditida; family Steinernematidae; genus Steinernema; species Steinernema khuongi. The sequence goes on along the minus strand of JADLIF010001855.1, from coordinate 5,862 downwards.
CACCGCTCGCTCCTGGAAAGAGGCCTGAACAGCTTTATGCTTGCTTCTTAATCTTCTTTGGTCGGATTTTCCGCCTTTTCCGAATGAAATTCTAATGTCCTTTGCACAAGATGCGAAAAGTGGACCTTTTTCTTCTCCTTCTATGTCTTAAAGGACTTACAAGCTTTAAGGAGCCAACTAAAGCCATAAATGGACAAGTAAAGTTTTGGAACGTTGGTCTTTGACCTTACTGTGTCGTCTGTTTCTCTGTTTGGCTCAAGCTATAAGAGGCAAGAGCAAAGGTTTGCAAATATACACTTCTCACAGGTGATCTTATACTTCATTTCTCGAATCTTAAGGAACGAACCTCGAGCAAGTTGGCGAAGCGACGATCGAGGGGGTGGTACTCGTCAGAAGGGTATCGTTCGATGAACAGCGCTCCGCCCTAAAGAGGCCTTTAGAAGTCCGGGTGGGACCAAACTAGGGGTTTTCCGGAATATAGTCGGAAGTGGAGAAACTCCTTGTATGCTACTCAGGGCCTTCTTCCCTGAAGATCAGGTGTCAAGTCTCAAGGTTCAAGTCCCTCTTCCGCTTATAGGGTACCTACAGTAAATACGACTCAAATAAACAAGTAGAGACCCAAAGAATCGATCACAATCCACCACTTCAGACTATGGTCCAGGTTTGGTCCCGCACAGATCTTCCACCGTACCTGGGGCTTGGCCGAGGGCAGACTGACGACGAGGACGGAGACGAGCGCCAGGAGGAGGCAGAGAACGAGCTTCATGTCGGAAGAAGTTCTGAAAGAAGGCGCCGGATCGGAGAAGTGAACGCGGAGGGCGTGGAGGCGCCTTAAGTAGGCCTAAGACAAGAGCACGGAGGAACGAAGCCAATCGGCCGCTTGTTAGGTGCCGGATTCGCCGAAGACGATAACGGTGCTAATGAGTGCGAACGTCGAGTTCGCCCTTTGCGTTCCTCGAGGGCGTCGGAGTCGACGAAAACGCGCTTTTGTGGATGTCACACTAGGGCGTAGACAGGCCATGGGGGTCCCACCACGAAAGCTCAGAAAAAGGGGCAAAAAAGTGCTGTCAGGTCTCCCTCTTCTCAGGAGGGAACGCGTCGGGCTCGCGGCGGATTCGACAATTAGTCGCCGCCGTAAGAGTTGCGAGGAGGCCATCCATCAGCTCGGAGGAACGACGACGTCAAAACGGGCCCGTCCACGCATCCGGCGGCGTCCGCTCGCGCGCCGGGACCTCGAGTATCGCGTTCCGGAGTTGGGGAGGCCTCGTCCGAAGGAAAACTTGAAAACACAAGCCAAGGCGAATGTCGCTAAAAGGCTCCCTTTCTGTCTAGACAGGTCTGAACTGTCTAGACTGGGGAGATGGAATCCGTTGTTGCTTGAAGGAAGACTTCTTGAAGAAAGAAGGACTGAAGGAAAGGAAGAGCCAAATAAAAATAATAAAAAAAACTCGGGGTTCAAACTGGGAAATAACCCGCTTCTCCCTCGCCAAGCGAGATACCGTACCGCAGACCCAGGGCGCCCCAGAAGCTCTCGTCCTCTTCTCCGTCTGGAATCCACGGTGGGAAGGCTTATCATAGAAAGTCTCCTAGAAATGGAATAGCCAAACACCGTGGCAAAGTCCAACTTCCAGGGTCTCGGTGACCAGAGCGTCAATAGGTCCTTGAATGCGTGTAATGAGAGGCGAGACCTTATTTGAGACCACAAACAAGTCGGGAGGCGGAAGGGTCGGATTCGTGCGTATCAGATGTGTTTTTAGGCCTCACCACAAACATGATCTTTAGCCAGCTGATAGGGAAGCAAGCATCAATGTCCCTCAAAAGCCCTGTGAACGGTCTTTCTTTGAGAAGTTACTTAAACTACGGTAAAGAGCGTGGACAAAGACAAAGGCGAAAAATTAGAAATTAAAACCATCGAAAAAAGTTCACCATTTGGTCGGAAGTGCCTCGGCTAGGAAGCTTCCCCTCTGTGGAGTCGGATTCTCACGAGGAGCGTCATTAGGCATCAAGATACACCCAAACATACTCGTTAGCGAGTGTTCGCGAAAACACCGCAGTTCTGGCGAGTGATGCGAAGTAGCGACGAGAAGCCCAGAGCAGTGCACTCCACAGAAATGAATCTATTCTCCACTGTGCAGGCAGGAGGACGAGAAAAGGGAAACCAGTGGCCACAGTAGCCGTTGTTGGTTTCCCGACCTCCACACTGTTATGGGCTGTCGGTCGTTCTTAGGCGCCACAAGGTGAATGGGAGAACATAAAACATCGCAGGCTTTCTCATCATGGGTCACATAAACCTGGTATAGGTGTCGTGGGAGGTACGGTAGTCGGACAGTCCTTCCTCCTAAACCTAAAGCAGTGGCCGTTAATATATTCGGTTCTAGAGGAAGATAAAAGAAACCAAAGAGGCAAAGATTGGACCTGATTGGGAGTGTAGAGGCCAAAATTAAAGGACATCTGCCCGCGAGCTTCTGGGTGGAATATTTGCTCTCTGAAAGCTGCAGTGAATTTGATTTCCAGTTTGGATCCGCGTTCGGAGATCGACCCAAGACGGCTGTCCCCGAAGACCTTCTCTGGGATGTGGATGAAAGATGTGAACCCGCGTGAGTTTACGGAGTTTGACGAGGAGTCGGCTGACGCTCCACTCCGCCGGAAGATCGATCGGACTCAATTGAAGAAGGACTCAATTGAAGAAGGACTCAATTGAAGAAGGAAGGAAGACACGCATTGAGTACATCGAGCACCCCATCTACCCAGGCTTCAGAATCTACGCCGTTTTCAGGGGAGATGGACAAAATAAACAGAAAACTGGAGAAACAAAGAAATGGATCAAAGAAGATTGGTCCTCCAGTGCTTCTTGTACTCTGCTGGTTGAGTAGCGCGCTGTAAGAGACCTTCCATTACGTTATGAATAAAATATGTAAAAGAATCGCGTGTCTTTTGTTGGTGTGGTGACCGTATGACGCAAGCCAACAGAGTCCCACTGCTGTATAAGGAGACTAGTTCTGAGGGGTGCTAGCTGTTTAGCGGTGTAGCACATGGTATGAATATACCCTTCGCCACTTTGTACTGTACATATGCACAACCAGAGCTGTTACGGTTACGATTTCACACATAAATCAAGGAAAACCCCACGGGACCTTCACTCTCTGACCATCTTGTGCATTAATCAACCGTTCCTCCTCGGTTTTGATTGTAATTTGACAGTAATTTTAGTAGCTTTCGGTTAAGGTTACGGTTGACCGGTCGAAACGGTCGGTTAACAGCTCTGTGCACAACAGGAATCTAAAAGGACATCAAGGTCGGGGAACACTGGAAATGTCCGTGTGATGAACTATCTTGTGATAAAGTGTCCGGATCCCTGTAGACATGTCTATAGGATAAAAATTTGTTGACACTTTAGAAAACATTGTAAAAGAAATACAGGGTGGGGCATAAATATGGACGCAAATGTTCTCACCGCTTTAAAGCAGCTTTACTTGTGTTTTTGCAAACTGTGCGTACTTTATTCGTGTTCATCGCGTCATTTACATCTAAAATAGCTATTTTCTGTTATTCGCCTTGCTGTGTATTCAGAAAAATGGTACCAAATGGCGACTGGTATACCAAACATATAGCTGTTTTCGACTTTCGGTCACCTCAAACTTTTGCTATTTTCTTCATCCCAACTTTCTCCTTTCGATTTCTATTTTAAAACGTTTCACAGGCCTTTCGGAGATCACGAACTATTGGTGAAGTAGCACGGAAACCCTTTCCGTTGCTGTTCTTTCCCAATAAGTTTATTCGCAGAAACCAAGAAGGCAGACTTTCTTCCCCTCAAGAAGCTGGCTCTGTACCCTCTCGATGGCTGCCTGTGTCCCCTTCTCCGTCTCGAAGTGGACGACTCCTTTGCTGTTGCCCTCCTCGTCCTGGGTCACCTGAAGAAGCCCGTTTTCTCGACCAGGAACGAGCGGATAGATCGCTTGCCTCACAGCTCAGAACGTCGCCAAAGATGGAGCAGACCTCATGGAGGGCATCTTTGAGGAACTGTGCTTCAGTTTCACATTGAATGGAGTGATCGCGGTGGGACCACATGACACGGATCGCCTTTTCGTTCAAGAAGGAGAAGTTCATGATGTCGAGAGCGCGTTCAGCTGGGTGTTCACATCAGCCTCATGCTGGAGATACGAACCTACCATCGGCGTGCTTCTGGAAGTGCACGAGGGCGCATCCGAGCGATCGGCGAGTGACGCTGTCGCGGTAAACATGGACGGAAGCCAACGGCCCCATTCTGCCGAACTTCTTGAACAGCTGGAAGTCGGACACGCGGAGGTCGAGGTTGTACACGAAGAGAGTGGCAAAGTGGCGCTGCCTACACGACGGAGAACTGTGCCTCGTTTGGATCGAGGCGTCGATCTTCCCTCTAGGGCCACTCATTCCCTCCGGCTCAAGGACTGAGGCCATCTGGAATTGGAAGGAAACAGTGAAATCTGGGTGTCATATGAAAAGCACCGCTCTGTCCTTATCCTCCTCGAAGCTGAGCCGATGCTCATCCAGAAGGCATGAAGTTTCTGTCGATCCCTACAGGTCAGGGATATCTCATCAAGTAGTGTGTCAGGCTACCTTCAAGTACTTAGCACACTTGTCTTCGAGCTCCGCGATGGTCCGATCCTTTGAGGCGAGTTTGAAGTCCAGATCCACTCCAGCTTTGGTCAGGTCTTCTATGGTCCTTTCCTGGCGCTCCTTGGCTATGCTCAGCTCGTAGCAGCGCTGGCGATACTCCGTCGCTTCCTAGAACATGTAAATGAAGTCAAAGGCTTGTAAGGGAGCTTTCCTAAGCGTCCCCTTCAGATTGAATCCCATCGAGTGGAGGGAAAGGAAGTTACACAAAGAAATGACAGGATTCAAAGCTTCAGCTTGGAAGCATAGAGGCTGGGAAAGACAATTTCTCAAGCTGTTTGTTGCCCTCTATGACCCAGGGCATCAGCGAAGGCATCAGGGGCTCTGCCAGGGTATCAGTGGCTCCTGTGGAATTTACGATCCATACTTTTCTCGAGGCTGTAACTCGCTGGAGATCCCACTTGGGCACGTGCGTTTTGGAAGTTTAGCTAGTTACACCTAGGCCTGTACGTGTCAACACTCCCTGGTCACCTTCCCTTGTCAGAGGAATTTGGACGCGAAAAAGTGCGAATCTTCACACGTTCCGTCCTCTAGAAGCTTCTGTCTCTCGGCGGCACAAAGGATCGTCCGATCAGGTCATCTCGTCCGATCATACGATGTCCATTCCTTGTCCAGTGGATGCTTCTTCTGGAACGGGGGCGTGTGCGTCCACCTGCCACGCAACGCCATACGCCTGGGCAAGGGCCGCCCCTCGGAGGGCCTACTTAAGCAGGAGTCCGCGCCTCAAACCTCAGAAACCTCCAAGATGAAGTTCCTGTCCCTGTTCGCCCTTGTCGTCGTCGCCTCCGTGCTCCAGAGCGCCGTCGCCGCTCAGAACCTCCCTCAGCAGTTCTACGGTAGGCTGGGACCCTAGGACCACTGAAGAAGACCGTTATTTCAGGAAAGTTCGTCCTCGACTACAGCGAGAACTTCGAGAACTACCTCGTTGCCAAGGGTAAGCAAGGGGATCTTGGCCGAGCCCTCCTTGGCTCTACTCCTCTAGCCTTGATTCGCTTCTAATACGACCCTACTTCAGACTACGGATGGTTCATGCGCAAGATGATCATGCTGGCCTCCGTCACCAAGGTCTTCGAGAAGGGAACCAAGGCCAACACCTTCCGCTTCAAGAACCTGACCTCCAAGAAGGACACTGACTACGACAACCTCGTCCTCGACTCCAGCGTCGAAGTCGAAGGACTCGACTCCACCCAGCACATCGTAAGTCCCCCA
>JADLIF010001854.1:0-47477 GCA_016648015.1 Steinernema khuongi | reverse complement strand
GCCTGACAGACAACGCGTCAAGGCGTCTACTGTATGGGGGTGACCCCCCCCCCCCCAGCCCGCCTCGCGGCGGGCCGCGCCCAGGCCTGCTTTGAATGGTGGATTTGCGAAGGCGATGCCGTGTCTCGTAGACGCGTCTATCCTGCGGAGACAGACGTGTCCTGCTCCTTGGATTCGCTTCTGTCGGCCCCTGCTATCCCTGCCTCCATGGCTTTTCGATGAAGGGATTTGGTGGACAGTGGTGCGCTTCTTCCGCTAATGAATCTCTTGTCCCTTTGATTCGAGTCTTTGGGGACTTCGGGCCCATCTACGTCTATTCTCATACCCTGCTCCTACGGGTTTCAGGCTCTGAAATATCTGCCCGGCTGAATCCAACGCCTCGCTCCTTTGCCTTAGGTATCTTCTTCGATGAACGTCTCGGATCGTTTTAGTTGCGTCTCTCCTGCAGAGCTAGCCGCCTCTCCGTCCTTGAATCTGCATCTCTAGGCCCCTTTCGTTATAATCAATCCCTGTTTCCATGAGTTTCAGACGAAGGGGTCCGGAATGTCCGTCCGGGCTGGTGACAGAACTGCGTCGCTTCCTACTCCTTCGATTTCCCTCTTTGAAGCCTCTACATTCCTGGCCATCTTCCACGGGTTTCAGAAATATGTCGTGCTGGCTGAATCCCATGCCTCACTTCTTCGGCTCCTCGGTCCCCTTTCCCGTTTGCCATCGTTTTTTACACTCACTTCTGCTCTCAGTCCTTCCAAAGCATCGCCTATATTCTGCACATACATAAATGTCTCGCCCCTTTCTTCTCCTTCTATAGACCACTTTCGTCGATCGACTTCACGCCTACTTTTGCACTAACTCCAACTCTGATAGAGCAAAATCCTCCAGTACAGGCAGACCTGGGCGACCGTCACCAACCGTCACCAAAGGGGACCCCCTCCTCAAATTTCGAGATTTGGCGACCCCAAGCCCAGGTCTGAGTACAGGACCTGCCTTCGCGTTCATTTTGTTGTCTCGATCTTCTTATTTGTGTCGAACTATCCCTTCTATGTCTACTTTCGACCCTAATATCGTGGGTTTCAGATGAATGGAGAATGCGGAGCCCAGCCGAACTTCGACTCCGATGAGGACCCCGTCATCCACGTAAGTCCATAATATTGTTTTCCATGCTTACTCATTGCTTCAGGAAACTGATGTGATTTTGGCGAAGCCGCCATCGAAGCTCTCGCGGCTACTCGTACCCCAGGGTCTGCGCTTCGAAACAGCAAAGAAGATCTCCGCACAGTACAAGAGACGAGTTGGGAAGGTTAGAGACTTCTTGAGGGGTAGAAGATGGCAAATTGCTTATTTTAGCTGCAAATGAACATCGATATAGATTGCGATTCCCACTCGTTTGACAAACACCGAATGGAGGAGTTTCCCACCGGAGTCAATAAGCACACGTAAGCCACTGCCAGATGGGGCCTACTTCAAATTTATGTTGCAGGCTGCAGACAAGAGTAAATTTCGAAGGAACGCGGTATTCGAACAAGGGAAGTGTCAACCATGTCGCTGGAGTCCTCCGCAACGGTACCGTCCTCTCAACTTCTGGGTTACAGTTTATCATTCTAGGCAAAGTGTACTTCATGCCCGTCGAGCACAAATTCGAGATGAAGCGGACCCTGACACACGCCTCTCAGAAGAATCGAGGCCGGAACTGCATAGGTTCAGATGGCTCCGACGATGAGGGCGACCCAAGCAAGTCCGCGAACCCGCTTCGAGTGCGCTTCGCCCGTCCCGAAGACGAGCGCCAGAAGAAGCGCCGCGAGGCCTCCTCCTTCCACAGAACCAAGGTTGAGGAGCAGGACACGTGGGTCCCCATGGAACTGCGGCGTGAAAATGTATTTCAGTCCTTCATCGCTTCGTATTTTTATTTCTTTTGCAGACCCTTGGCTCTCCGGCGCTAGTGAACAAGATCGTAGCCAACGCGGCGCCCCAAGATAGCGACACCAGTGATGATGAATCCGGCGAAAATCCTTCGATGGCTGGAGAGTGTGCGATATTCAAGGCCATGCTGCTGGACGCGCCTAGGAAAAAGCGTTCCCGGAAGCAGCCCGTGGTTTACAAGAAGATAGAGGACGATGATGAGGAAGATCGATCGGATCTCAGGAAGGAGCCGCGCTATGACCGAATGAAGAAGAGTGAGATCGCCTCCTTCTCTTATGAGCAGCAGATCAAGGCTGTTTTCCTCAAATGTAAGCTTTCCTCCAGTGACCCTAATATACCTGGTGTGCCTATGTAGCGCTTGTCTTGGGCTTCGAGAACATCCCTACCCCGGAAGGAAAAGAAGTCGCCGACGCCCTGCCCACAGTTCGGTCCTATGCCCGCCTGGTCTCCGGGGTTTGGGTGGCGCGGAGCGAATTGGTTTATCCCGACGAGGTGAAGGCCTCGGCACAGGAGAAAGTACGCCGCCTGCGGGCAATCTACGATTTTATTTGTTGCCAATTCGACGCGGGCAATCAAGTTACACGAAACGATATAGTGGATATCTTTGAAGTATCGGCGGACGATGCCGTCGGAGTACTACAGAAGATTGGCCGACTTAACCGCGATGTTACGGGTTTCAAGCAGGTGATCGATCCGAAGAGCGGGACTTGGGAACTACGGATTCCAAAGGACATCGAGATATTTACGAGGTAGGAAAGACTGTGGTTGCCTTCTTTGAGGGGTTCTTAATTTCAGTGAAGCCGTCTTCCAACTCTACGTGGAGGAACAGCAGCAATGGGTGGAGCGGCTAGAGGAGATCGTTGCCTCCCGCTGTTAAGATCTTTGTTATGATGTTATTGTTGTTACTTGTTATGAATATAAGATTTTATAGGTTCCTCAAATGAGGCCGTGGATGTTGCGCAATGCTCTCGCGACCCTCTACCGCTGCCAACCATAGGTTAAGTGTTTTCGGCTTCTCAGTATGGACGTTTCGAAATGCTCTCGCTCCCCAGCCCTTCTGCCGACCTTCCACACCTGTGGTGCTCTCCGGCCGGTGTGAATTGCTCTCAGCGTTGTGTGAAGAGGCGCCTTCTTTCGCCACCTTTTTCAACTCTAATCCGTTTTCCTTCTTCTTTTATGCCAATGATCGATCGGAGGTTCTCCGCGCCGCCGCAAAAAGGATTTGTGACAGCTGCAATTACCATTGGCGAATCAAATCGCGCGCGTTTCCATCTGCGCCATCTCCGCTTCATTACTCCGCGGGGCGGAAGCCCCGAGTCCCGCGGGGCGACTCTGGCCCTTAATTACACGCGCCTGTTTTGTTTTGACACTTCGCGCACCGGAAGCACATCCGCGGCCCCGGAGGGGACCCGCGGGGCCATTGTGCTCTCCTCCACGCGCTCGTTCCGCGTCGTTTTAGCTCCTCGTTTCAGAGCACCAGAGTGTCGTCCGAAGATGGCCACGCCGAGGACCGCGGGAGGACCTCCCCGGTGAGTTTATGGGAGTTCGCGGCGGCGAGTGACAATGGAGGTGTTCATTGTTTCGTCCGCTCTGATGACCTCCGGAGGATCCATTTGGGGCGATAAACGATTGTTGACACTCGCGATTACCGTTTCGCCCTAATTGTCGCCCGATTATTAGCATCCATCAGTTTCGACGCTTTTTTGCGCCCTTTGTCTTGCCGGGGAACGAGTTCCCTTCTTGTTCTGCACACCTGCGCCCTTCTATTATCTCCGAAATCTCGGTGTCCGCAAGGTGTCATCTACCGTATGTTTGTGTTTGATTTCCTCAAAGAGCACTTATGTCTTCCGTTGTGCTATTTATAGACTGTCTGATTGGGCCTGAGTTGTCTGTAGACGTCTGGCTTTCTGTCTTCTTGTGGACCCCATCAACTGATGAGCTGAGGACAGCTTAGAATAAAGTGGCTTTAAGTGTTTTGGAGTTTTGGCTTTTAAGGAAGGAAGGCTAGAGTAATGAAAAGACCTTTTGTTTGAAATTTCGATGGTCGGCAAATTTCAGAAAAAATTGTATTTTTTAGAAATTTTACCATAAAAAATTTACTAAAAAGATCGTATATTTTCCGCTCTTTCCTTCCTCTCCCTCTTTCACCGTCCTATTTTTAAACAGTCTGCTACAAAGACGTCTAATTGCGCCTAAGACGTCTCACGTCCCCCTACAGAGACGTCTGGCCTATCCTCCGGAAGCCTCCATCTCCTCTCGCTTGTTCTGTTGCTGTGGCGGAGACGACAAAAGGAATAATTTACGAAGCCGAGAAGTCCGAATCCGAAGCAGCAAGGAAGAAGGACGAAAACAAACGACCCCGGCGCTAATGAGTGGATTTGGAGGGTTAGCGGCGAGAAGAGCGAAAATGAGATATTTCGCGGAGAGTAAATAAGCGAATGGCGGCGATACCGCAAACAAACTCCCCTCGGCTACTTTTGAACTCGGACGAGTGATTGGCTTCGTTTGCGAGGAGGAGGCCTCCGAGACCCCCGGGCTCCGTTCCCAGTCGGCCTTTCCCACAATCGTACCTCGGAATTCCTGCGACTCGTCCGTCCGTTAAACGCGATTTCTTCGCCGAAAACGCCTGCGATCCCTCGATCTGCTCCCTCTCGGGTTATGCGGCCTTAGATGTGTACCTCGGCGGCTCTTCTTGGAGACGAATTCGTCCCTGCGGGTCTTAATGCACTACTCGACGTCCGTTTTTTGCCTCCAAAATGGGATAAATCCGAGCGCGATTATCCATTTCATTTGGCCCTCCGCGCGGCCTCTTCGTCTCCGCAAGCGCCTCCCGCTCTGTAGTCGACCTGCGCGGCTCCTTTGGATCGGCGCTTATCAGCTGATAGCGCGGCGGCGTCGGCGAACACTTTTATGGGGCCAAGGGGACGACGCTCGGGCGACCTCCGCGTCCTTGGGGATAGGATCGAGCGTTTCCCGTCCGCAATCTGTCATCACCGCTTTCCGCGCGAATTGGCGCATAATTGGACAACGACAATTGGCGATCAGGTACTGGCTGCAATTGGCTGCTGGACGGGTTACAAATCGGTAATTGGATAGCGTCGAGAGGGAGGTTCCTTTGGGGGAAGGATGATTGCGCCTCGTTTCTTGTTGCGTGTTTGTTCGACCTAATCTGTTGTCTTAGGGAATCAAAGCACATTATCTGTTCCTATAGTGCTGTGTCGACCCTATTTTTGTCCCTATCAAAGATGTGTCCCGACTCAGAACTTTTGAGAACCCCGTCACCGTCCCGTGCCGAAATTCCGACTGAAACCGTCCCGAGGTCGTCAAGGAACCGACTACAAAAAATGCTAGTTCTCTCTTGTGTTAGTTTCTAGCAGGTTTCTGGTCCTATTAGCAATTCCTATTTCAAAGAGACGCAGGTCTATTAAGCTGGCCTTTCAGGACCAGGAGGATTGGTTCATAGAATTTGCTATATGTGTATTTTCATCCTACGCAACAAAGTATTTCTCGATTTTATTTATTCCTGTTTTATAAGCATGCCAGTCAACGTTTGGCCTAATTAAGTCTTCTTATCTTGAAGAGACGGTGGGAGTTTGACTAGGCCTTTCAGGACTATAGGGTAATTCTATAGGGTTGGTGTTTTCTTCCCTACATTCCGTCAGCTTCCAAAGTAAGAAGATGGAACTCCATGTCGATCGCCATTTAAAAGTAGCTGAGAATTTATGACATGTACTTATGGCATTATTTATGGCGCGCTCGGTACCTAGTAGCTCGACTCCATCCTCGTCCATGAGACGCTCGTAGAGTCACTCAACAGCGTTCGCAGGCGCCTGAATTCTAACGACTTTTATTTCTTTTTTAGTCGTCATGACTTCTTCCGATGAAGACATGATCGCTCGGAGACCATCAAGATCTTCTTTTATTGACAGGCCCCCTATTGATAGGAATGTTTTAAAATAGTAAACTTCTTTTTTTATTATAGTGTACACCCCCCGCGCACATTTTTTTATTGCCACGTTCTACCGAGCTGCTTTCTGTGCAAGTCTCCGTCGGGTTGGATCTACTAATTGCAACCAGCCGGCTTCAGTTCTAAAGCACAAGCTGATAAAAAAAACTAGATGTAAAAACTGCGCTGTGTGTTGTCAAAGAGCACGAACACGGTATTCCTAGGTTCCTCGAGTCACGCTCGCGCCGTTAAATTTCGATTCAAATTCCGTATTTCCACGTGCCGCCCGGAAGTACCTTGGCTCGTGTCCGTCGTGTCCGCACCTGTTCGCCTCAATTCTAACAAGAGCGAAGAAATTACAATTCGATTTTTATTGTAGCCTCCTTGTCCAGCTTCTTCGCCATTTATTCATCGAAGAAAATATGAAAAAAAAATCTTAAGAAATAAAAAACTGTATGCAGAATATTTAAATGAAAAAATCGGATTTTTTAAAATACAAAAAGGCCCTTCTTTGTAGCTACGTAACGCAAAACCTACAAGGCCGTTTTTGGAACGTACAATACCCCCTTTCAATCCCAAACTTCGATCAAATCGATCCCACTTCCTCCTTTCCATCTCCCGCCCTGAAGCACCCAACCCTTGTCCTAGCCCGTGTCCGTCGGGCTTACACCTGTCCAGCGGCTAATTGCAACCTGTCCAGGGCCGCCGGCTGCAACGCAAATTGTTGCCCTTGGGCGATGTTCCGCGTTGTTTATTGGCGAAAAACGAACGGATCCCTTGGCTAATCCAATTACTCCTGGCCGCCGACCACCCGACGAGCATCCTAACTCCCCCCCCCCTCACCCCCTGCGGCCCGCTCGTTTTCTCATTATCCGCCCCTCGCATGTTTCGATTTTTCGCGCTTCGCGACTCCAATGAATTTCTGAGTGAGCGACGGCGCTAATTAATCGTCTCCTTCTTGGACAGTTCGTCCATTTTTCTCCGCCAGATCTCGGTCGGTGATATGCAAATCCGTCAAGGACGCTCGCAACACGCGTTAATTGACTCCGCGCCCAGATGCTAGGTCGATTCCTCCTCGACTTTCGTGATGGCATCCAATTTGCCTCGAGTCATTAATTTTATTTTCCATGTTTGCTCCTCTAATCGGACCTCCCCCGGGCTCGATCCTACTCGTGATAGCGTCGCCATTCCGAACGTCCCGAGGACGCTTCTTGTGCTTGGGTGGCTAAAAAGAGGACCCTGATGGGGTCTAAGGGGCGGCTTTTACTGGTTTGATGGGGTTAGAAGCATAGATGCCGATTTTTCTTTTTTAGTACTTGGTCTCACCACGAAATCCAAAAACAGGAGTGGGTCTTGTCACAAAATCCTTAAAGTTCATTAAATATGTGTTACAAGTCATTTAAATGTTCCTTTCACGATGTTCATCAAATCCGGTCCTACCACGAAATCCGATAACACTAGTGAATCCTACAACGAAATTTCTTATTGTCTCTTAATGTGCCTTAAAGTCCTTTCAAAGTGCCCTGAACAGGTTCCGGTTCAAGTTGCATTGGTCCGATTTGGGTCCCACCACGAAATCACTCACTGGGTCCGCAATAACACCTTAGAAGGATAAACGTTCGCTCTCTGTGGATCTTCATCGTAACATTCAAAATCCGCCCGTCTCCGTCTTTGTCCCAGCAGGCTCGGGGCCATAAACGGGCATCTGTGGAGAATCGCGGTGTTTGGCCGGGCGCATTAAAAATTAACAAAATTACTCGGAGCCGCGGCTCATCGCCTATTCATAGCGCAAACATCGGCGCCTCAGAAGTTGTTTTCCGGAAGGCGATCGCGATCGATCACCGATCGCCAGCTCTGTTTACGCCAAAAACATTTCTGTTGCAGAATCGCTTAATCCAGGCCCGAGGCTAATCCTCGCCGCCGTGATGGATGGCGCGGCACCGTGCGGCGATGACCCGAGCCTTCTGTCAAGCAGCGGAGCCCACGTGCCGAGCACCCTCCACCCAGTGGTTCTCGGCACGTCTTCCGTATTTCTTTCTTGAGATGGATATATTAGCTCCCGAATGCTTAATATGGGCAGCTGGGCAGTAGCGTGGTGATTAGGGACAGCTGAAATGTTACCTTTTTCATACTAGAGTTCCAACGTGGAGGATCACTTTGGAAGGCTCAATTCTGGAGTTTTTTGCTTTCGATCGTTTGTTTCTCCTCGAAAGGGTCTAAGTGTACACGACGATAACAAGAGCTGGCCTTCTATGGACAGGGTACTTCTCTTCCAGATTACGAACACTTGAAACCAAAGTTATTCTATCGGCTAAAAAAGAAGCCTGATCTGTACTGTGCCTTCTGAGTAAGTTGAGATTTTAGATTAGCCTTATATTTGAAGGTTTTTAGCGATTGCTATCTATCTAACTTCGTACGTTTGGTCCACTTGATTCTTCTGTTCCTATCGTTAGCTTTTCCGTCTATCTCACCACATCCCTTTGCAAATCTAGATGAGAGTTAGGAAGCTGAAGATGGTCTCCATAGCCTCCAACGTAGTCAAAGTGGAAGCCTGTATCGGTAACCATACTGCCTCCTATCAGAGCCAAGGCTTCAGATTCGGACCCCACCTTGACATCCCCTGAAATGTCCTACCACGCCTTCCAGCGTACCAACATTAGTTTAGCGGGCCACAATATTAGTCCATTAGTGTTTTTGTGGCTCCGCGCTCTGGTCAAGTAGTCCACGTGCGGAGCTCCTCCACTCGAGGAGCTCATTTGTCACTCGGAAACAATCGGGGAACATGTCGCGCGCGCGCGTAAGTGGCGGGATTATGTAAATGACCCTCGACGCGAAAAAACATTGATTTATGAGGACGCGAACGGTGCAGGAGAGGAGTCAAGGAGCAGCATATTGAGGGGGATATGGAAGACGCGTATACGGTAGCGACGGTAATTATTCAGCACTGATGGCTCCCGACGTCGTCGTGATTTATGTCCCCTCAAAAAGCGGCTCCGATCCTTCGGCATTTCGAATGTTCGGAACTGCGAAGTCGCAAGGTGGAACGCCGCTGTACATATTTCTTCGGCGGCCGCCGACCGCTTACACGCTTCTTAAGAGTTGTGGCGAGGACGGTCGCCGTTAGGGTGAGGTGTGCTGGGCATATTCTTAGGGTATCCAGTTTTTGGACTTAAAGTATTCAGAGGGTAGAGTAGTTTGCTGGTCGGTTATCCTGAGAATATCAGCTGATTGTGAGTCAGCTTACTGTAGGTCATATTGTCGCCTTGTCATTGGCCCAGTAAGTGGAAATGTTATTTCTGGTCCTCCTATCCAAGCACGGAGCAGTGACGATACCCTAGCACTCTAAGACCAGCTGCCGTCCTCTACGGTCATTCATCTTTTGGCTCCGAAAAAAGGTGTCCTTCTATCTTTTTCAAATTTTCCGCGTTTTTTCGAGTCTCTCTGGCGTTGGAAGTAAGTGGTGAATAGACTTGGACTTCTGGTCGTCTTCTAAGAACGTTCGGTTTTTGGTTCCAAGAAGAACTCCATTCAACGGTTGCACTTGGCGAGTTCGGACGTCTTCGAATTCGTGTTTTTCGAATATTCGAACAGTCAGATGAGTATTCGCAATTTGGGAAACATTGATTTGAATTTTCAAGTCTTTTCCTTCAAGTAGGTCAGAGAGATTGTGCGATGTGGTTCCTTAATATTCAAATTTACTCATCCTCTGAAGGTGCACTTTTGAAGGTGAACTAAAGACAATAAAGCAAAATGCCGAGTTTGAAAAATTCATTCAAATTCGATAGAGTATTCTTGACGAATACTTATATAGAACTGACCCGGCATTTTTGAAAGCACCTTATGTCAAATTCTGACCTTCGAAATCACAATACAGTTTTCTTATCCACAACTCCAACTCTCATATTCTAGCCACCACCTTGTCCACGTCGGCATCGCCCGTCTCCAAGACGATCCCCCAAATCCGCCCAATTACTTTCCCTGCGATCCCCTAATCGCGCTAAACTACCATCGCCGCATGCGATCCGCGGCGGCGCTCTCAAGCATCGGCGACTTGAAAGTGTAAAATCGCTGTTTGTTTATATAAATGTTGTTCGCCTCCAACGCTTCTTGCAACCGCGTCCTCGAGGGCCAAGTGGGGCGGGCGCCCACTCGGGGGCGTGGCGCCAGGCTCGTTCGCCGTCGTCAAAACAGCGATTTTTCTTTTCTTCTGCGTCCGAGCACCGATCAGGCCCTCGATCAGTCCGATCTCGGCTTCGCGGGGCCCCCCGTCCGATCGATTGATCCCCGCGGGACCCGGGCCGTGCCCGCAGGGTCTCGACTGGATCTTTGGATCTCACTTCGGTTTTAGTGTTGCAAGTAGGGTCGAATATTCGAATCGTTCCTTCTGGCCCATATAAGGATAGTATATCAGTATTCTCGCCTATTTTCCGGGCGAATTAACGCATTTCCTCGTTGCATAGTCATAAAGTCAAAATAGGGTCATAAAATGGAATATATTCGAATGCGTTCAGAGTCGAATTTTCGACTCTTAGACAAGCCTGCTATACTTTAAGGGTTTCAAGACCCGAATATTCGATATTGGATGCTTTTAAACCCTCTATGGCCTTCTGTAAACTTCCTAAGTTGTTAAGTAAACGGTCTGCTCCTTTTTTGTGGAATTCAGTAGTCTTATGCCTTCAACTACCAGCGTGTCATCATTCTCCTGGGAAGACCCAACTCTGGACTCGTTCTGATCTCGTCTTGTTGTCTTAAATCAAGTCTGGAGTCTCATCTCCAATCTGTCTAAAAACTCTAAAGTTTCACATTCTAGACTTCCAGTCTGTCTCCAGTCTCACACCAGACTCGTCTCTCCCTCCCCCAGGGGAGTCCTCGAGACTTCCTATAAATGTTTCATGCAAATCGCGTCGCGTCGCCAAAACAAAGTCACGCGCGCGACTATAGCGCAAGTTGTCCGGCGATCAATTTAGGTAAAACTCTCATAATTGGCCACTAAAAGTCAATAAGACCTCCTCGGCGGAGAGCCCGCGCGCCCTCTGGCCCCAGGCGATATATTTAATCCTCCTCGCGCCCTAGCTTCGTACTTTCGAGAGTTTCTTCGGCTCGCGTGTTGCTCAACATTCCGAAGCGCTAATCCTGGCGCGATTCCTGGCCAGGAAATTCGTTTTTTGACTTAAAAATTGTCTGTAATTTTTCTAAACAAATTTAAGGCGGGTTTTAAGTTTAAAAAATAGTTTTTGCATTTTTAAAAATATGCCTTTGGCTGCTAAGAAATCCCCTATTATCCATATCAATTTTGGCGCTACTTCCAAAGCCAGAAACATCACCGGACGTGGCTTAATATTGCCCAACACTCCCTCGCGCTAATCCCGAGTGGATCGCGCCGAGACGATATACAAACAATTACCGCGCGGCGCCTTTCGTCGGCGACACTTCTTTGTTTATTCGCCCTTCGACCATTCGGCATCTGCCGCCTAATGGCATCCCCCTTCCTGGGGGCTACAGTCTCCCCGGCGCCATTAACCCGTCATCCATCATCGCTTCAATTAGCGCTGTTCCCCCCGCGCGCCTTCTGTTTTCTCAGTTCTGTGCAAAAAACCGTAAAATTCCATTCGTAAATTACTGTACTCGATTTACGACTCACCAACAGAAGTCGCGAGTCCAGGGAGGAGGGGATGTGAATCCATCTTCCGGGTCACTCTGGACTGTCCTAAGGGTGGGATGGAGTGGAACCACCTTCGACCTATGGTGTTTCGATCCCTAATTGGCTAATATGGCATATATCGAGCTACATATAGGCCTGCCCTCTAATACCGTACCCCTTTTGTATACGTCTTTGCCAGTTCACGAGTCGATATCTTCCACAAAAGGTGAACCTAACATTCCCGCATTCCAGAGTCCCCTCGACGGCGCCAGCGGCGTTGCATGTCGCCAGAAGGATGGAAGAAGAACTCAGATGTCCCAGCTGCAAGAAGTTCGTCGAGGACCCAATCCTCCTTCCCTGCGCCCACAGCCACTGCAGGCGTTGCGCCCTGAAGGCGCAGCAACGCACTTCCACCTCGATGCTCTCCCCGCAGTGCTCCTCAGGTGAGCGAGAGGACCGAATCTTGAGCCTCAAACTTCAAGACCCTGGATCTACCCTAACTAAACTTTCTTTTCAGCCGCCAGTGACACGATCTCCCTCTGCGTCAGCGACCAGGACCAAGAGTCCGACAAGCTCTCCGTCTTCTCGGAGACCGACTCCGGCGTCGTTCTCTGCGGCAGAAGTCAGTTCCCCCTCCACGATGTCGATCTCCAAAGCTCCCTTCAGATTCGCGTCCCTGCAGCATCCTAGGCTCCTCGATCCTCTCGCGCGTCCCCACCATCTTGACCCCGTCCACTTCGGGCTACTCGGTGGTCTGTGCCGCCTGCCAGAAGCCGGCCTTCTTCGCCGACGACCAGGCGATCCTAAACGCGCCTACAAACGAGGCCTTGCTGCGCGTCATCAAACGCTACAGGAGCCAGAATCCGGAGTATGGACAGCGCGCTACTGCAACTCCGGACCGGGTGCCCGACTGTCAGATGTGCGACAGTGGGTCGGAGCAGCCGGCATCCGTCTTCTGCGAGCAGTGCGATGTCTACTACTGCGCCCCGTGCCAGACGGTCCTCCACCCTCCGAAGGGACCCCTCAAGAAGCATCAGTTGACTCCGGCGAACGCACGGTGAGTAAAAGTGGGCCCTAAATCAACGAAAATACCGTATCCAAGCAAGCTGTTCTTCTTACGGACCGGAAAGATATTCCTGTTCTTAAATGAGCCCCTTTAGAAGAACTCCCGCCACGACTTCTGCGGAAAAAGAGTCCAAGTGCGCGTACCATGAGAACGAGGTGCTGACGATGTTCTGCGCCGTGTGCAAGACGGCCGTGTGTTGCATGTGCCTCCACGAGGTGCGCCACCAGAACCACGACGTCCACAGTCTGCAGAGCACGTGCAAGGCGCAGAAGGTGAGTCTCTAATTACGACCGGAAGTTCTCAATTAACACCGCGCGCGTAAACAAGTTCTGTTGACCCAGGGACCCGCGTTCCCATGGACCCGACGAGGTGTGAGAGGAGGACACCGGGGTTCGAGAGCTGCACAGCGTGTGGGCAACCCTTCGGTCGTATTTGAAGCTCCTTAGAATCAGTGTAGCATATCTTTAAGGGTATCTTTCGTAGATCATTCTCAGCTTGCTTAGAAGGTCGAGTCCTTGTAAGGGCCCCTGTAAAGTGCTTGCAAAGCTAGGTAGTACTTTTGTAAGGGTCGGACTACTGAATGCCGGAAAACACAGAGCTTGACCTGTACCGTACACCGGACCCACTTCGATGTGAGTATACGGTACATGACTGTGAACTAGGAACTTTAGATTCCCAGAATACCTTGTTTGCCACACGTTCCTAACATGTTTGCGTGTTCCTTTCCCATGGATCACCCTCCGATAAGCCAGCCGATAAGGTGTAAACACAACTCCGGCGGCCCTAAATCAATCTTGTTAACAGGACGCGATTAGCACTGCTGTCAACAACGACTCCGCTACCGAAACGGTTGGAGTGTGGGAAAGCGTCGGGTTTCTCGAGAGCAAACAAGGCCAAATAGGCGCTGATTTGGGCAAACAGAGGGCCGCGGCTCCTGGGCAAATAGCCCAGGGTCGCTAAGGGGCATCTTGGGCAAACAACGCTTCCGGAGATCATGCGGCGCCTTAGCTGCTGTAATCGGCGCCACTTGTCCGATAATTCAAATCGGACTCCAGTTCGCCGAATTATGAAAGGCGTTGTAAAGCGCGCCGCCTGGTCCTGAGTGGAGTGGGACGGAGTGGTGGGACCCGAACGGTTTCATGGGTTTTTTATTCGTTTGGAGTAAGGGAAGCGTCCTAGAAGGCTGGCAAGTAGGGATCGGGTTAAAATGCATAGCACTGCTAGATACAACCACTGCTCTCCACACTCAAACTCGGGTCCAGAAGTTTGCGGAACCACCTTCAAAACTTCTTAAGAACTTCTGTACGGATCTTTATGTCCAACCCGGATTGAGAGCATAGCTTTGGAGCTCTCCTAACTGACCATCATTCCCCCCATCTCAACCAACCCCCTGTGGTCAAAAGATAATACACTAGTCCTTGAGAACGGTCCACTTTCAACTCTCGACTCGCCCTATGATCAACCCAGAACAAAGCCACTTCATAAGGAGTCCTCCTGAGATCGGCGCCTTTGAGCGCCGCCACCTGTCGTGTCTTGGACTCAATTTACATAACGCCGAACCGCAAATGACCTTTTGGCCCGTGGCGTCGCCTTTTTACGATCTCGGCGGCGCCGTTATCGCAAAGCGGCCGCAATGTGTTTATCCGTTTTTCATCGCCTCGGGCCATATGCCGGTGCGCGATCCGCCTCCACAGGTGCCGCGGCGCCGGCGACAATTTGTCGAGGTGGTCAGCCAACTGACGCCGCGATTAGATGTTACATATGTTCGGCGGCGTCCCCGGGCCATTGGATATGCATTCGAGGGACCGCCGCTGGACAAACAGCGTCCTCCTTGAGGCTGCAAGTGGCCGGCGGGGTTGGGGAGACGCGGAAGGGTGAAGAAGGCGATCTGGGGAAGTTACCAGCAATCGAGGGGCCCTATGGAAGCCTGGAGGCTGGAAGTCGATACCTTATCTCTAGCTCTTGGACATTCCGGAAATTTCGAACATTCCTCAGGCGTCCAAGTGGCCATCTATCCTTCGGCGGAACCCCCTGAATGCCGTTTGGACGCCGTTTTACGACCGAATTCTCGTGGGAAGACATCGGAATTTGCATATCCGCGCCACCCCGAGCGCCTCGGGAGCTTCCTGCCACCCATTCTCCGTCGGACACCTGTTGCCCGAGCGGAAGCGGAGGTCGTGCTTGTCAAAGAGAACAAAAAAGGGTCCCGAGCGTCCTGCCACGCGCACAGCTGTGAAAGGGAAAGTGACAGACGGCGCGGCGACAGTCAAGTGCACTCCGAAGGTCACTTAATTGGCCCGGGGCACCGGAGCGTGCGCGTCCCTCGTGATCCAACTTCTTCTGGCGCTAATTAGGCGCCGTCGTCGATCGATCAAACGGTTCTGCTTGACAGCCTAATTGCGGCCTTTCGCCTGGGCCAGATTATGCAATCCGTCCATGCCCGTCCGCTGTCATCACACGAGAAGATGAATGCGTCGCCATATGGTTGCGCAAATCTTTTCATTAGCCGTTCCTGTCGTCGATGGGTTAAATGGTCGGCCTGGGAGGGTCCGGTTACAGATACAGCTTGTTGGGGGCTTGGGGAACGGGGGGATTAGGGTCAGGGGTTGGAGGGAACAAGAGCGAGCAAGGGATATGGGCCAATTCCACCACCTTTGGGTTCTTAGCGGATCTGGACCTTTGGCCATTCGACTCAATGGTCCGGAGCCTTGCTGAGTCCAATATAAGCTATAGTATCTTCTAATAAGCTTCAGCTCTTCAAAAAACTTGCTAATTCCTACCTCCACTGTCACCCTCAGTAAGCCCCTGCTGGGGGACCTGGCTCCAAAGATCCGATTACCGGATGATCCGATCAAGCAGCAGAGGTGTCGCTCTGACCTCCGCGAGCCTAATCCGGACAGGTAATCCCCAATGCACAACAATGTCTGCTGGGTCAGCCCCTTGACGCGTCGGGGCCGCACTCCTAATGAAACTTTTGGCGCCGAAATTCGATTTGGAGCCGGAGAAGCGGATATCCGCCGAGAGTACTACTCCTTAATTGCGTCCCTCGCGCACAAAGCATCTCCACGCGAACTAGGGCCTTCTCAGCCCATAGGGGCGCGCGATTAATCGCCTCTCCAAGGAACACTTTCGCAACACTTGCCGCGCATAAATCCTGCTTAAAGCGTCGCCTACAAAAACAGAATTTCACAGCGCCATAAATCCTCGGCGACGCGCGAAACTTCTTTGCGACAGTTCCACAACCACTTAACGACTTCGACGACACTCTGCGCGCCGCAACTGACGGTCGTAACGACCTCTCGAGTTACGGTTTTTCAAATTTATGGGCTTTGGTTTGAAACTTACGATGGAACGCTTACAAAGCTCAAATATGTAGAGTTCCGCGAGATTTCTGGACGCCTTTTGGACAAGTACTAGAATATAGGAAGTTCTGAAACGTCTAGTCTTTAGATAAGCTCGTTGAGGCCATTGATTTGGACCATCTAAGGAAAAAATCGAAACTGTAGTGCCTTATGTAAAGAAGAAACCTTTGATTAGCACATTATGAGCTTGTGACCGCTTGTTTATTATAACTCGGAGGTGGACGCCTGATAATGAACCCACATATAAACTCCACGGTGTTTCAGAGCGAACTTTCGCAGACACTGCAGCTTCTTAGCGAGAAGGCGCGCTCCGCCACCGAGGACATCCAGAAGTTGAAGCACTGCCACGAAAAGATCAACGTAAGTGAATGGAGTTATAACAAACTCGAATATACTCTGTTTTTACGAACCTTTAAGTAATCGTAGAGTCGCATAAACCTCCTTCTACCAAAGGAAGCAGGAATTCTGAGCGACTCGCCTGGTTCGCCCAGATCTTGGGCTAGTCCAAACTTAATTATATGCAACATAGCACAGTAAAGATTACACATAAACTGTGAACAAGAAACTCGGGTGTATTCTTTATTTTTTCATTTAATTTGATTTCAAATAGGACAGAATACGTCTTCCATGGACATGTCGTCAGTCCTACTTGAAAATAGTTCATTGTTTGGCAGGTTTGACAGGTTCTTTGCCGGGGGCTCCGTGCGCATCTCCTTGTGCCAGAGGAACTCCTGGCTTGTGGTGCGCTTTTGGTTAATGTGAGCTAGGAATTATGTTAGCGGTTGGACACTTAACTGTGATTTCCAAAATGAATATTCACACTTCTGCCTTTAGACCTCTTCTTCTGACTTCAAAACCAGCGTCACCGTGCAGATCGACTCCCTTATCCAGCAGCTCCAGGAGCGGAAGGCGCAGCTCCTTGACTTCGTGGACCGCGAACGCGATTACAAGGTGCCTTTCCACACCTTTGTTTTTCCATCTTAATTCCTGCTTCAGAAACGCATCCTCAAGGAGCAGATCTCACGATGCACCTCTCAGCTCGCCAGGACCACCGCTCTCATCCAGTTCTGCATCGAGGTGCTCAAGGAGCCCGACCCGGCCGTCTACATGCAGATCGGAGGCGCGCTCTTGAACCGCACCACAAGTCAGGAGTTCCTCTGGCACAAGGAGATGCGCACGAAGCCCGACGTGGAGCCGGAGATCGTGCTCAATCTTGACACGAAGCACCTACAGTATGCCATCCAGAACCTGGACTTCGCCCAGCTCAAAGGTAGATGGGGATAAGATAAGATTGAGGGATAGAATCAGATATTGAACCTCTTATCTGTAGCCTGAGCCATTGACTAACATTCATGTCTTTACAGCCGGCGCAGTCTCTGGAAAGATCAGAGGAGACTCCTCCAGAGGTATACTGTATATCCAGTCCAGTGGTTGTCCCCTGTAATCCTGTAGTTTCGTACTTTTATTGCTTGAATCCTTAGTTCCTAGAGCTCCTTTAAAGGCTTCATTTCAGTGCCCTCTCCTCCGAACTTCGACACGGCCGGCTGCTCCGCTGAGAACAACTCGGTTACGGTAGTGTGGCGTACGATGAACGACGGATGCGCCGTGGACGGATACATCCTTGAGATCGACTCCGGACGCGAGGATGGCGTCTTTAAGGTTCGTTCGGAGTGTTCAGAACATCATCTTGCAATGCAACGCTTCTTTAGGAGGTGTACTGTGGCACGGAGACGATCTGCACGATCGACGGACTCCACTTCGACACCTACTACAACGCTCGCGTGAAGGCCTTCAACGCGGCGGGCGAGAGCCCCTACGGAGAGCTCATCTGCCTACAAACGGCTCCAGTAGCCTGGTTCCAACTGAGCAAGTCGCCCTCCCAAACGGAGATGCTGCTAAGCAACGAGTGCTCCACGCTGAGCGCCTCTTCCACTGACTACCGTACCGTACTCGGCTCGGTAGCCTTCTCGCGCGGCGTCCACTACTGGGAAGCGACCGTAGAGGCGCATCACGGCAACGCCGACATCGTCGTAGGAGTCGCGCAGCCATCTGTCAACCGCAACATCATGCTTGGTACGGTTTACGACGCCGTTTTACGACCTTCTTCACATGCATAATCTAATCTGTGCGGGTCAGGAAGCACGGACGGATCGGTCCATCGGGATCGGGGAATGCGGAATCGGTGACGTCCACGGCACGTTTTATGGCGCTGAGGGCGCCACGCACCCACGTGATCTGAAGGCGTTCCCTTGGAAGGGCTAGAGATCTCTAAAATTCGCTGTCTCGGTTAAAATTCTATCCTGGAAGTACGAATTAAATACGAACCAATCGCATTGTCTAGTTCTTCTTCGAATCTACTTGATTCCAGTAGCATCTAACCTTTCAATTCCTGGGTTTAAAGGATGCCTTGGTTCAAGAGCCTAAGGCAAGACTGTAAAAACAGTGAAGAATTGGGAGAATCGCCACGCAAATCCAGAACTTCTATCTTCGATTTGAACTGATTCAACTAGTTTTCCTGTTCATCGATTCTACTGGGCATCTGGGAAGCTCCTTATTCCTGTGGTTCAAGAGTGGTGAAGAAGTCACATTTAACTTGAGCTGAAGCTGAGATAGGACGTTCGCTATCCCTAACGGTAATTCAGCTTGTACCGCTAATTCAGCTAGTCAGGATGGCACCTTCGCTCACCGTGGTAGGGAAGAATTGCTCTAAAATTCGTTAGTTCGATTCGTAGCAGATCCTAAAAGTACGAAATAAATACAAACCACTTCCACTCTGCTCTGTGCCGGTTTGTCCTCACTTTGAAGGCGAACTATGGTTTCAGGAAGGAAAGCTGAATGTTTCGGATTTACCAATTTGCGTCCAACCGAGTTAACCCTGTCAGGCTTCAATCGACATGTCCAATTCAATTTGATTGATTCTAAGATAAGACCCTAGACCCTAGAAAGGGGAATCGATTCCCGAATAGCCTAACAAAATGTAATCGATGTTTTTGTAACGGGTCGAAAATCACATTCCGATTTGATATTCCAACTCCTGTCAACTAATCCCTTCCGTTTCCAGGCAAAGATCTCCACGGCTGGTCGATGTACGTGGACGGAGAGCGTTCGTGGTTCCTGCACAACGAAACGCACCACGGCCGCGTTGCTTCCGGCGTCGCCAGGGGAGCCGTCATTGGCGTGCTCATGGACTGCGACAAAGGCTCCCTCAGTTTCTTCATTAACGACGTTCCACTGCTCTTCGAAGGACGTCCGCAAGCCTTCAGGTGAGTAAATATTCCCACTTGGGGCCGTTGTTTTCGCCGTCCGCTTCTTGGCCTCCCGAAATAACCTCCTTCTTCAGGAACATGCCCCGAGGACTCTACTACCCGGCGTTCAGCATCAACCGAAACTCCTCCATCTCCATACACACTGGCCTCTCGCCCCCGTCGGCCCAGAGCGTCGAATAAGTCCATCTGGAGAAGAGTACTGTATATATCCGGTTACCGTATCTGCCCCGTCCCTCATTCCCTGCCGAATCTCCTCGCGGGCCGACAGCTTTCCTCCTTCCTGCGTACGTACATACATAGTATATGCAAAGTTTCGTTTATGATGAATAAAAAATGAGTTGACCAGAATTTGCATTTCGGGATCGCTTTAATTCCCGCGATCCCCGTCCGACGACGTGGGGCGTGCCGCGACGCTCCTAATCGTATTACAAAACGAAGCGAGCAAAACCGAATAAGGAAAGTGCGAGGGAACAGGAGCGAAAGAACGAAATCGTGTTCCAACAAAGAACCGCGCGCGCCAAGCGAAGAGGAATTCCGGAAACGCATGGGCGCGGAACAATGGCGAGGGAAACAGAGGGCGCGCAAATCCGAAGGCAGGCAGATTCGGCTCCCGGTGGGGTGAAAAGGAGGTGGACTACGGCTGGTACCGGATGGCGACGGTGAGGAGGAATGAACATGCTTGATATGGTGGCTGACGGTTACGTCAAAATTGAATATGCTCGAGCCATGGCCAACCAAACAAAATTGGGCGCGGGTTTAGTCATTTTGGAGAAGCATAAGTCGTCTGTCTAGACCAGACGTAGACGCTCCTCCTTCTATCAAGCCGCTTGTCTGTAGACGCTTGTCTGAAGAGTCTAGACTGTAGGCACTGCAAATCGAGGCTGGAGATCCTCTTTTACACAAGCTGAAACGATTGTTCGATCAACAATCTAAAATCGGCAACTCCAACGTCGAGTCTACGGCGCCTTGGCCTCAATAAGCAAATCGACTCATAAACGTCGACTCGTCGAACTGGTCATTCCTTCAAAGAGCAGGTCGATCTGAGAAGTCAGCATCAGCAGTTTCTCCGACTCAACCGGATATCCACAACCTTGTCCCTCTTCACGTTCGCCCCCTCCCTCGCCCCCCAATCCCTCTTCCCTCGTAGCTGATTCCATATTAAAGGAAAGCAGTGTTGTTCACCGGCAAGCCCCCGACTTTACGACGTCTCGCGCGTCATTGTCCCTCCCACAGGGCTTCTTGCCAAAAAATAATCCATTTGCGATGTTTTGAAGTAGCAAACTTGGGGCTGGTTACACCGTGCCCCGCCGCACGCTGTTCTCGCCCCGTTCTTCGCCCAGCACCCCAAGCGAAAAGGAGCGCGGTGTCGTAACGAGCGGCGCCCTTGCCGATAATACATTGCGCAAACAAATCGATCGCCGTCGATAGCCCGAAACGGGGAAAAAATTCGACGCACCATCGATCAAGTCGGGAATGCTGCGGCGGTCATTCGCTCGCCAGATGTGCCGCCGCCCCCTCCGAATGGGGAAATGAAGCTTTCGGCCCAGAAGGGTCCCCACGGCTGGCTGAGACGGAGATTTTGGAAGTCGAGACTCGACATGACATCCGAGACGAGGCCCTAGATGAGGCCCAAGAGGACATAACATTCAAGACCCGAGGCTTATTCTTTAGACTATACTGCAGGTCAGACGTTGAGAGTCATGAGGAGCTCCGAGGCGAGACAAGACCCTAGACAAGACTAGCAAAACTCTAGACCAAATCCAGACTCGGGGCCGAGTTGACGAAGAATCCCAACTACAACCACTGTGGACGACGCCATCTCGACCCCTCGCTGCCAAACCAATCAGTGAAGCCCTGGTGACAGGATAGGAGCGACTCTCAGGTGACAGGGGAAAGCCCTTTAAGAGAGCTAATTAGCCGCTTGGAGAGTCCTCGTCAGTGGCGAATGCGTCCCTGGCAGATATACCGATCGATATTGCAGGGTTTCAATTTCCAAGAAGCTCAGCGACGACTCCTGCAAAAGAAAGCAAAACGTCTTGTATTCACAGACGAATGTAAATAACTTACAACACACAGACCAACAATTGATGGAAACGGGCCAAAATAAGAGTTTAAAAATAGGAAACAAGTGGAAAGGCGATAGGACTGGACGACATGCAAGCCCAGCCAACCACAATGCTGCAAGCCTCGCTTGAACTCTCACCTAGGGAGAGAAGATACGGTGGCTATAATGTCACCGCATCGGAAAGGGGTGGAAAGAGATACGGAGTTGGAAACCGCTTCTCGACGCCGCGCCTCCAGAGCCTACATGGGACCAAGAGGTTTGATGTGTGAGCACTGCGTGGAGAAACTGGTAAATATAAATTTTATAACGGTTAAAACGTCACGGAAAAGACATCAATAATACAGTCATACACATATTACAGTGGAAAAGATGATGGGCCAAAAAGACAGACAAGCGACATCATAGACAGACATGTGTTTCTTCTTAGCCGGACGAGTAACCCTCTTATTTCGTCGTCATCATAGTCACGAACTCTGAAACAATGCGTATGTTAACTTCAGCCCCACTCCTCCAAATGCGTTACCCTCGTAGTTAACTTGTCCGTCTCCATCAATGTCAGCCTCCCTGATCATCTCATCGACTTCTTCGTCGGTCAGCTTCTCGCCAAGGTTGGTCATAACGTGGCGCAGCTCAGCAGCGGAAATGAATCCGTTGCCGTCCTTGTCGAACACCTAAATTAATGAAAGTCAGAGAAGCTCGAAAATGGGAAGCTGCAGAACTTACTCGGAAAGCCTCCCGGATCTCCTCCTCGGAGTCAGTGTCCTTCATCTTGCGAGCCATCATGGTGAGGAACTCGGGGAAGTCAATAGTGCCGTTGCCTTAAATTGGTCCACATTATCATCGAGCACGCCGCACTGCAACGTACCATCAGCGTCGACTTCATTGATCATGTCCTGGAGTTCGGCTTCCGTGGGGTTTTGTCCAAGGGATCGCATGACCGTGCCCAATTCCTTGGTGGTGATGGTTCCATCGCCATCCTTGTCGAAAAGGGAGAAGGCCTCCTTGAATTCTAGAAGCAAAATACGGATAGGCGTTTTCAACAACGAAAACTTACCAGCAATCTGCTCCTCAGTCAACTGGTCGGCCATTTCTGGGGAGTCAATAAATAATAGAGATCAACAGAAGAAGATTGTCTGCAAATAGCAAAATGTTTAAAGCATACCGCAAGCAACAACATCATCACTAAAGCTCGGAAGCGAGTTCACGAGGGCGGAAAAAGACCCAGACATTGCCGAAATATGAATGGGATGCTCCCAATCGAAAATCGATGCAAAAAGACACAATCAGTCACTGTCGCTGACTCAACAAGCTGCAACGCCCACATACGACGGTCGTTTCAAAACAGCAGTAGGAACATGTCAAGCGAGCGTACATGCCACCAGAGTAACCCAGAATAGTGCGCCTGCAACACGGTCCGCTCGCTGATTACGACTCTGACTCAACCACTCACTGTTTGTCAGCGACCCTGTCCGACGCCAAACACCGCGCTGCGTCAGTCATCCTGCAGTGAACCGACGGTCCATCGTACCTTTCTCAGTTCGCATGACAAGAATCGCGCAAGGACCCACTCCCCCATGCAAATTTTCGCCAACTGCGCCTGTCGACGTCGAGGGAACAGGGTTCGCCCGGCATCGGCCGCAGTGCGTGCCAGTTCCGCCGAATTAATCACCCTCGCAGCTGGATTATAAGACGCACGATGGCTTGCGCAACGGATTAAGCAAGTCAGCGCCTGTTGCTAAGGTAACACGTTGGCAGGTGCCAAGGGTGCCGCGTATGCCGTAATGGATGCAGCGGCGGCGGAAGGAGAACGTCTCTAAAATCAATAGTGCGCCCGACTAAAAGCACTTAACTTTATCAAATTTCGAATTTTATCACGGCGCGCATCGTTCCCCACCGCCTCTCAAGCGTACGTGACGCGTGCTAACGAGACCGACCGGTCGCGTGAGTCCCATGCAAACTAAATGAAACCAGGAAACCCTGTGCACCCAGGCCAGACGGCCATATGTAATCCTCGTCTCGTAGACAATGTCGTCTCCGGCGCTACTTGTGAATGCAGAGAGTGTAAGACTAGGCCGTCGTAGTACTTTGACGCACGTCGGTTGACGCACCTAGGGGAATTACCGTTACGTCGGAAATTCGTCAAGCGGCGACGCTCTGGAAAGGGTTTATGACGGCACCATGACGAAAAAGGAAATACATACGACTAGTAACGCGGCGGCAGTGGAGTCTCTGACACTCTAGCCTCCTCACTTGGATGGTGGCTACCCATGTCGAGGGACGGCGCCGCCGCGCTCGCCAGACAGCCGCGTCCGCCGCCACACACCGCGCTGGCAAGGCAGCAAGACACTGGCCCCGCCGTGCTCCAGTCGACACAGAGCCAGCCAAGCGTCGTTTCACCCGTTCTCGCATTTTCTCTTTCGAGGAGTCGACGCACGTCGTTTTGGCGAATGGAAAACAGCGCGCACGCGTTGTCACGCCCCGCGAGGCAAGGCATGCGAAGGTAGTGCTGGAAAGTCGGCGTTCTCGAGCCGGGAAACGCCTCATACAAGAACCTAAGCACATGTGTGGCGACGCAGGCCTGCTCCCGGAGAAGCTAGGCACTCGTCTGCAAGCGGCGCAAAGGTTAATGCACTTTTAGTTCCCTCTGTCCCGCAGAAGCCATTCTCCCTTTCCAAATTAGCTTGACCTTCCCTTCCTCATTCTGGCGCGCGTGATGACTTTCTCCTCAGCCAATCAAGTGGAACAAAATAGAAGACCCTCCAGTAGCGCTCGCTTTGACGCTGTTCCATAATTATCGCGCTCTTCCAGCGCAATTCCCTCGAGACGTACTTGCCAATGGCTGAGTAGCAAACAATCTGCCGATGTTTTGATCGGTTGCGGACTAACTGAGGGAGAGCTGGTCATAACACTCACTATATAGCCCTGGGCGGACTGCAGCTGCGATCATTTCGCAAACTACGACATATCACGGGTGTCACTGTGACTCATCCATCCAAATAGTAAAAATAAGCAAACCGCTATAAAATGCGTCGACAGGGCTGCGAATAAAGCGTGTCACTCCGAGGAGCACAGAAGAGTTCTCTGGGGACTCGACGTCACAAACGACAGTTTTCACACCCCTATTTTACGACCGCAAAGTGGTGGAGAACTTATTACACACGGTGAGAAACAAACGATAAAAACTAAAAACGGAGATAAATGGGATTTGTGCGACCCGCGGTTCCGTAGCGCTATCGGAACGGATCTCACCCTTCGTCGATATGGCCGTGCCACGAAGCGGCGACGACGACTCATGCGTGCAGTCGATGAGCAAGCCCCTCACGTGCCACTCTCGCAATTAGTCTGAAGTAGAAAACGGAAGAATGAGCCCCCGGGCGGCGGGATACGGTAGCGGAACGGGGAAACCGTGTGAAGCAGCGCGAAATCCCTCGGAGTGCGATATTTGATATCCTGCCTCACGCAGCGTTTCCACTTCGGCGCACATTCGGGAATATGTAATCGAAGGGGAAGGAGAAAAACAAAAGCACAAAAGAAGCAGTGGAGTTCGCGCGGACCAAACTCGGTAGCCGCAGGGCCGCCCGCCTTCCAGGCGCGCTTTTCGACTCTATCTATCGCTTGAAAACATTCTAATCGAAACATGAATATTCAAGCTGAAGCAGGGCAGACGCAGGGGAGAGCGGACTCGGCTGTCGCTTGGCCAAGTTGTGAGGCTTCGAGAGACGCGAGGGAAAGACGCGGTTGGTGGAGAGCCGCGAGAGGCAGAGAACGTCGTTGCTCGAGGATCGGGCCGGCCGCACAAAATAATAAATCGAAGCCGAGGCGCGGCGCAGAGTCGACGTCTACCTAGGCACTGGCCAGCTGCATTTGACTACGACACAACTACGCTTAATAACAATTCGACCGGCGATAACGGGACATCATAGGGCCAAACTCGAGGCACTTCCGCGTCCACAGAAGGCGCCGGTCATCCGTGCCAAACACCCTAAAACACTAAAGCCTACGCGACATTAAGTGCTTTCCGTGAGCGCTTGCCCACGTCCTCTACTTTCCCGTCGGAGCCTTCGCGACTTCGCTTCATGAACGCCATAATGCCAAATGGGAACAAATGAATCGAAAAACGTTCGCGTCCACGGGGGAATTACGAACGCGCCGGCCCCTGGGCGATCCGGACTCACCTGCTGCGGCCGTGCAGAACCCTTCATTAGGCGGTTATGGCCACGACACGCGGATAAATTCCATGAATAATCCATTCGAGAATTTGACGTGCGGCAGCGCCAGAACGCCCATCGGGTTGGCGGGCGCCGCCGCCGAAGAAAACACGAACGGGTCCCGAGGCGCGTTCTTCGGAGAGCTGCCTTCGGCACCAAGTCCCCGCGACCCTGCGAGCGAAAACAGAGCGATAAGGCGGGGCGGCCTCCGAACTCCACTTGCGTTAAAAGAAAACAACGCTCGCCGCGTAGAAGGCAACGTTTCATCAAACATCAGGAGATCGGGATATCCCCGCGGACATCCTCAACTACTGTCTCGAAAGTTGCATCGACTTTGAGGAAGGGGCTCCTCCAGCCCAAGCGTCGGCGAAACGGAGCCTTGTCCCGCTGATTCTTGGTATTCAAAACCGGACACGAGGAGCAGGAGCGCACACATATGACATGTGAGAAGAAGTTCAGAGAGCGAGCGCGTCCCACCATATCACGTAAAAGGATCGATTACGAACAGATTCCGATCTTCTAATAAACAAGCTAGTAGCAGCGTTTCCTGGGGACGACGAGATCGGTTACTGGTATCCTCCGCAAGGACGCACCACTCGCAACCGCATATGTTTATCATCACTCTAAAAGTTCAATCGATACGCTCCTCAACACCACTAGAGGGAACGAACATCGCAAGAGGGAACAAGATTAGACATTTAACCGTTTCTAATTTACTAGTATACACTTACTTTGAGCAATTTTCTACATGATCACGTCACGTAACACCGAGATTCTCTTATGCTATACGTTAGGAGCCGAAGCCCCTTCAACAATAAAAACAAGAGTGAGCAACGCGATGTGGGTCAAAACAAGTATGAATATCAAATTGACATATTCCGTGTAGCGAGAAGTTCTTCACCTAGGAAAAACGACGGCCCCCTGAAGAGGCCGTCGTACGTACCAGCTTGACCATAGAGCGCGATTCGCTCTTTCATAAAGTCACAGAGGTGATCGTCGTCTGGATTGCCTGAAGAAATTGCCGTCGAGCATGATGGGAGCATTTCAGCGGCTGGTTTCCTTGTCTTCATGTCCACACGCTTTTCAGGGTTGAAGTCCGAGAGACCACTTCCATTTGCTTCTCTTGGCAGCACGTCGGATACCAGCGAGGCATTCAAATGTCCAAAACCCGGAGGAGGTGGCAGCATGGTGATGTGCTCAAAACCAGGCGGAGGGGCCAAGTGGAGAGACGAAGACACTGGAGGAGTCGGAGGCTCAGTTGGCGCCATCATGGCACGACGCAGCTCTTCATAGTCCACGCATTGAGAAACCTGGGAAGACAGCTCCCTGCATTCGGCCAGCAGATCCGATTGGAGAGATGACGGAGTTGACGGAGTTACAGGTCTGGTGATATCAGTGTTGATAGTGACGCCGTTTGTAAGGCTCTCTTCCGATGGCCTGGAGTCGTAGATTTTCCGCTTCTGTTGTAAGTCGTCCGTGAACCAGGGATTGTTAGATTTGCGGTTTGGAGGACTGGCTTCTGGTTCAGGAATTTCGAACTCTCTCACTTGCTTCTGCTTATTCCACTTCTTCTCGGAAGCACTGACTTGAGGAGCGGGCACCCGCTTCTTTCCATTCTTCGGTGTTTTTAGAGTTAGAAATTCGGCAAGAGACACTCGTGGGAAATCGTCGGATTCTGCGTGGTCATTTGCTAGTTCAGACAAAGACAGCGATTCTTCCAATCCCAACTCATCCTAAACAATATAAATTAAGAACGTAATGCGGCACTAGTAACTGACGGAAATTTCAGAGGCAGCTTGTACGGGAGATAAAGGAGGACTTGGTCGGTGTATGCTAAACTCGTTGTCATCCTTCTTTCCTGGGAGGTCCGGGTAGCCCGACTGTCTGCGTATTGAAGCACTTAAGTCTAACGGCTCGACTGGCGGTAGTTTAGCTGTATTCCAAGGATTAACTGCTGGTGCCGTATCTATAAAAAAAGAAATCAATTCAATTCATTAATCATGGTAACCGACCTGTCCGTAGCACTACCGGTTCCACATGCTTCTTGATTGGAGGATCATTTCTTGGTGGTGGCGGTACGTTCGGAACATTCGGAACGTCATCATCACGGAAGAAGTCACGCTCAAGCAACCGTCTTCTGAAAAGCTGTTAATTGAACACATTCGTCTTCAATGGCCACATACTCCACTTTGCGATTTGCGTCCTTTCCTTTTCCAGTATTCAGAGCTGGTAAAGTATTGTTCTTTTTCTTTTTTTTTGGGGCGTTAGGGATTGGCGGGGCGGCTGCAACATCTTGTGCCCTCGCGTGCATCTTAAAACACTTGTAGAAGGCACGTCGGAAGGAGGTTTAATGTATCAACCAAAAAAGTAAAATGATAAACAAACGAACCTGCTCGACCTCGATGGCCGTCATATCCAACACACTGAACCCATGGTCACAAGGACAACGGCAATTCCGTTGTACTAGAGGTATTCCACGACGACCCCATAGATTAGACTTGCGTTGCGCATCAGACCATCCTCGTGCAGAACCTGCAATACTGAGTCAAAGTCCGAAAAACAAATACGCCTTACCTGTCTGTTCAAGCCCTTTTATCAACGTTTCCTCGAGGGCTTCTAGGCACCTGTCATGGACTAGCTGACCCTTGAAAGGACATGACTCGTTGTTGCATGTCATTTGCAGTCCTCCGTCCTCCTTTGTAGGCAGTGGAAATCCGACTAGGCATCCTTTCTTGAGTGGAATAGGACAACCATTCAACTTTGCTTTACTGTCCTTCTGCTCTTCGCAAGCGGCGCTATGATTACGTCCTTTCTTTCCCATGGCTAGAACAACAACCTTTTTAGTACGGACGGAAGTGAACGCAGCACGCGAACGCGCAAAATGACCAAGATATTAAGGAAAAGCGCGGAGAGCGTACACAGATAGATGCAAATTGCGACATTGGGAGGCACAGCCGGCTGGCTGCTGAACCCCACAAGCGACTGTCTTGGCACCGTGGCTCGACCGCGCATTGTGCACAACATGCAGCCCTAGAGGGGCCCCTCGCGACTGAATGGCGGAGGAGGCGCCGACGGTCAACAGGCGACGATATCCAAAAAGCGATGAAAGAGCGGTGCGATGCGCGATGACTTGGCGGCACGGCCAATCACCCTCTCTAAGTCATCAGCCTGATCCCTTGTATATGCCTGAAACCAATCGATTACGAACGGAGAGACACATTATAGAGGTAGCCATGGGCACGTGACAGAAACAAAATGACTTATCGAATATGCCCTAAAATGTCACAACCTTTATTCTCGCTAACAACCAACCGATGTACTATTATGCCAAACGTTTGAAGACTTCTTATTTTTACAATTATATGTAATTAATTCTTCCACTTAATTGCCTGAAATTATACATGCTAGAGAAGCTACACACAAGGGAGATACCGTATTGTTAAGTGCTGCTTGTGCCTTGGAATATTCGATAGTATGGGGAGTAAGCTTCGTCATCAATGCGACCAGTTTCTTCCTGTTTCTAAGGGCCACAATGGCTTCCAGTGTCACGGAGAGTGCGTCCGGAAATTGCTCGGACACAGAGATGCGCTCCTCCAAATCGCCAATGGATGACAGCCAGCGCAACAAAAACTGCAAGAGAAGTCTCAGTCTGAATTGTCAGTCTCTCAGGCAGTCTATGTCTCTCAGATGCAGACAACAGTCTGTTGTATCATTTCGAGACCAAAAACTAACGAACTGCCGAGAGATTTCACATTTTGAGCAAGGTGAATATTAAACTACCGTACCCAGCGCCGTTGCCACGGCGCAATTTCGCATCAACAACAAATGAAAGAGGAAGGAAAACGACTTACCTCTTTGGGAGGTGCTTCATTTCTGCTTATGTGCTGGAAGAAAGCATGCCATGGAAACGGCACCGTCATCTTCATTCCTCCTAACAATTTTCGGTTTGAAAGAAGCCGCTCAATCTCGGTCCACCGGCGGATTCGAGAAAGAGCGGAAATAGACATCCAGAGAAACTCCTTATCATTAAGGTTAAATACCGCCTTCAGGGAAAGTGGACTTGCGTAAGAATTCTGAAATGTACTTATTAGGATAGACGTCGTGCATTCTAGTCGCATTACGATAGGTAAATCGTAGTGATACAAGCTGCAGTAGTAGACCGTTGTAAGGAGGGGCTGCCCAACAAGAGATGCCGTCTTCGGATACTGCTTGAAGTGCGGACTTCTTCCGGACTTGACGACCCCGTCATCAGTGCTCTGAAATGTTTATTTAGAAAATTGTTTTGGAAATGTTACTAACGTCTATGACCACTTGTCGCTCTAGCAGATCTATGTATTCGGCTACGATCTTGGATTCCGTAAGCAAGGCAGGACTGCTAAACCCACTGACGAGCGATTTCTTCAAGGCTTGAATTTTTCCATCAGTCGTCGTTTTGCGAGTGGCAGCACAAAATTCCATCATGGCAGCTTCTTCATTTCGTCCAAGGGAGAACAGTGTATGCGTCAGCTCCGAGAAGTCAGAAACATCTTCTAGATATGCTACATAGCATTCAGCGGCTTCGGGTCTACGGAGCAGTATATCCCGGAATATCGAGTCCGCAAGAGATTTTTTCAGAAAAATCACAACCTAAAGTGATAAAGGATAACTTTAGTGTTACATATATAGCACTTATTACCGTGAGAATAACGTCGCTATCTATGGCCCGGATAGCTGCGTCGAGCAACTCCAACTTCTGAGCTTTGCTTCTATAGAGGTCCAAAGGCACTGGTTCGCAGCGGGACAGTCTCTTTATCGACTCTTCGACATCAGGCGCACGATACCTCTCACTCCGAACATTCTGAAAATAGTCCACTTAGCATGCTTCAAATTCTTAATATACTTACTTCGAGGTGTCTTTGCAACTTCTTATGTTCTGACTTTAGACGGGAAAAGTCGATCTGTGCAGTTGATTCACTGGAGAAGGAACCTATGCTACAGTCGGAAACGACGGATGCCGAACTCAATTTGTCCTTTTTTCTGTCCAAGGCGCCGAAGCCCTCATTCTAAACGACCTTATGAACGAACCACACCGCCAAAACAAACATACCGCATATGGTGACTCTGCAAGCCTGTTCAGGTCGCAGAGAGTTTTATCCGGTACAAGGGAACACGTAACGGACCTTTCGCGACCATGAGCGCTAAGACAACATGCTTAAGCGACAGAAACATAAAAGTAGCGCCTACCTGTTCGGGATGGATTTCGCTAGATGGTCTATCTCTTCATCGATGCTGGCGGGGACTTCGCTTCCCCCAAAAGACGAAGACGCGTCGTCGAAGGCGAACTTGTCGTGCGTGTCAAACAGGTCGTCAAGGGCGGCCCTAGCGATCGCCTAAAGAGGAAAAGATGAGATTCGCGGAATGAAGAGTACGGGCAACTCACGGCATTGCCGCCGAGCGAGGACACGTCGTCGAACAAGTTGAGGACCGTGCCGTTCGACGCATTAGCGCCTTCGCCGTTCCAGTAGCTGTCTTCAGGATCCGAAAAGTTGAACCGCCTGTGGGCGTCCATGGAAAACAAAGGCTCACAGCCTCTCCGTGCTCGTTCGGACCAAAGCAGACGCCATCAACGAGACAGCAGACGGCCAGATGTTGGTTGATAACGGGATATGCAAATGCTTGCAACTGTTGGACGAACGTGCGAATTTCCCCCCGCTTGAAGATGGGGTGAAGCGCCGAGCGAGTGAAACGTCAGCGTAGTCTCCGAGAAGCAAGCTACTACTATACCGTAGATGCAAGAAGCCGACCTTCAGGAACCTGCGACTTGCGTTTTATAATTGGCGGTGCCGATCGATCAGCTGATAGAACATCCCCACTTCTTGTGGGTATTCGCGCAAAACATGTAGTTTTTCCTTGTGCACCTGATGTAGTGCATCCCTATTATGCAGACGAAGGTGAGAGTTGATGATCGATACCGTGGGTGTCCTCGATTCTTAGAAGTTTCACTTGGTTTCGACTATTTTTAGCTTGTTGTACTGTAGCACGATGCACGCGACTCTCGGCACGATTACCTTGATAGAAAACGCCGGGTTTAGTCTACTTATTGAGGGGACA
Source organism: Steinernema khuongi (assembly GCA_016648015.1). Lineage (NCBI taxonomy): Eukaryota > Metazoa > Nematoda > Chromadorea > Rhabditida > Steinernematidae > Steinernema > Steinernema khuongi. The sequence continues at coordinate 15,916 of JADLIF010001854.1, read as the reverse complement.
ACATCTGCCTTTCGCAACTCGGGTTTTTGGAGTCCTCTTGTTTTCGTTGTTTTGATCTTCACTCTCGCTTTCTTCCGCTCGTGGCCTCGTTTCTTCCATTTTTCTCCGCTAGTATCAGTCAAACCGTTTTCAGATTAAGATGGCCTCCCCTAACCGTTTGGTCTCGTCAGTCCTCAACCCCGTCAGTCGGGTGGCTGCCTCTCGACTTGTGGCCTCCGCCGGATATCACAAGAATGTGATCGACCACTACGAGAATCCTCGGAACGTCGGAGCTCTGGACAAGAACGATCTGACCGTGGGCACAGGAATTGTTGGTGCTCCAGCTTGTGGTGACGTCATGAAGCTCCAGATCAAGGTAAGACCGCTTGAACTTCGTGCGCTATTTGTGATGTTTTAGGTCGATGAGAACGGAAAGATTGTCGACGCGAAGTTCAAGACCTTCGGATGTGGTTCAGCCATAGCCAGCAGCTCCTTGGCCACTGAGTGGATCAAAGGAAAGCAAATCGAATACGCGAAGACAATCAAGAATGATCAAATTGCGAAGGAGCTGTGTTTGCCCCCAGTGAAGCTTCATTGTTCAAGTAAGTAGCGGATCTTATTCTTCTAGCCTACCTTCTTCCAGTGCTTGCACAAGACGCGATTCAAGCCGCCTTGAATGACTACCACAAGAAGCAGAAGAAGACCGAGGCTTCGGCCGCTGCAGGAGCTCAGTAGTTCTTCCAACACCGCTACTGAAGCTTAGAAAATAGATTTTATATTATAGTTGGTTACACGTGTTATTTGTACGCGACAATGATGTATATATTTTTCCAGTCATTTATTTTTCAGTCATTGATAAGAAGCGTCTTTACATATCTTGTTGCTCAGAATGTGTAGGGTTTGATCCCTTGCAAGCTTACCTTTGAACCACTCACTCAGAAGTTAAGTTGAAATGTCTCATTTAGATCCTTTACAGTAGAACCATGTTCCGCGCTGAAGCCCCCGTCCCCAAAGCCGAAGGAAAATTCGCGCCCGTGATCGATCTTTACAACAACCCCTTCCACTGGAATCTGATCAAGGTTCGTTTCTCCTTTTTATACACTCCTCACTTGCACGGTTTAGGGAGCCGTCGCATTCTTGGGAGGTATCATCGTCGCCCGAGCCATCAGCGAGGAATGGAGCACCATGGCCTAATGGTGTGAACTTTGTTATTTTTTGTTGTTGAATCTAGCTTGTCATTAGGAGATTCTAGAATAAAACCTTTTCTCAAAGCCACCTGAGGATTGCATTCTGAATGGACTACAGTGAATGACAACTGTTAATGGATTGCAAGTGAGACGTGCTTTGGAATGTCATTCCGTAGGTTCAAAGAGCTGCTTAGGCGCTTGCCTGTTTCCTTCAGCTTCTTCTCCTTCGTTCTGTTTTCAACAGAGTCAAAAACTTACTTGTCTTCCAATTCTGCCATGTAACGATTTGAGCATTTCCTTAACATATCTTCTTTCAGGACGTTTAAATGTCTCCATTTGTAGCCGATTATTCGATGACTGTAGCGATTATACGGAAGGCGCTGACGGTTTCTGCCACTCCATACTGATGGCCTGTGGCATCTCTGTCAATTGATGGTCCATCTCGGCTTGGCTCCTCTTCTGTGCCTGTGACAGAGATCGATCGAAATTGCTTGTTCCCACCTTGGGCTTACCTGTGTCCATATTTCGTCGTTCACATTCCGCACACCTCGATCATTGTTCTTAAATTCTTCCTACGTTTTTAGAAACGACCTTTGGACTTGGTTTCTGCTTCGTTTCCCGAGGAGACCTAGACTTAAGTTATCCAAGAAGGCCTACTCGATCACGAACCAAAAAGGGATGAAGAGCTCGCGATCGGACCTCAACTACTGAGAATTTCAATCTATCGATAGGGTTCCTTTCGGGAAAGAACGAGTTACAAGCCTGTGTCAGCGCAGCTGCTCACGTGTGGAAGTGATCACAGGGCGGGGAAAGGTCAAAGTGACATTGCACGTAGCGTTGCACTTTGGACTTTGTCATTTGACGGACTGATTGGAGACTTAACGTGCCTGTCGAGTTGGGTAGGGTACGGCTAGCGGTAGACGTTGCTGTGCTCAGCGTTAAATCTACAACTCGTTTTATCTTGTTGTTTTGTAGTCTGGGAACGTCGCCATCGCGTCGTCACTTCCCAACATGGAGTTATGTTAAATGCTGTGATTTGCTTCTTCGCATCCATTAGCCACTTCACATTGCTTTGTTGAGAACCGTCGTTCTTTCAGATGTCTCCTGCTCCGAAAGAGTCTTCGATCCAGCGGCAGTTCGTGATAGACTTCGCCGCAGGTGGATCTTCCGCCGCCTTGGCGAGGACCATCGTTGCTCCAATCGACCGGGTGAAGCTTCTTCTGCAGAATCAACGCTCTCATCAACATATTTCCGTGGACGCGGAGTACAAAGGTACTTTCACTTTAAAGTTATAAGCCTTTTGTTGAAAAAGTTTCCATTTGTGCTAGAGTCAATGTTCTACTTCAGGAATCGTGGACTGCTTCCGCCGTGTAGCCAAAGAACAAGGGCTGCTCTCCTTCTGGCGCGGCAATGGAATCAACGTCATGCGGATCTTCCCCCAACAAGCGCTGAATTTCGCTTTCAAGGACTCCTACAAGGCCCTCTTCATGGGAGACATCGACAAACACACCCACTTTTGGAAGTTCTTCGCTGGCAATCTGGCCTCGGGAGGACTTGCTGGCGCGACATCCTTGTGCTTCATTTACCCTCTCGACTTCGGCCGACAGATGTTCGCCATGGACCTCGCGAAGGATTCGTCCCAACGGAAGTATCGCAGCCTCGTGGACTGCTTCAAGAAGATCTGCAAGTCCAACGGAGTTTCCGGCCTCTACCGCGGATTCAACTCGTCCGTCCAAGGAATATTCATCTACCGCGGCGCTTACTTCGGGCTGTTCGACACTGCCGCCTCGCTCGTGGTTGAGGACCGGAAGAAGCTGAACTTCTTCGTCGCCTGGGGAATTGGCCAGGTGACCACCGTGACAGCCGGTCTCATCTGCTATCCGTGGGATACCGTGCGGCGGCGCATGATGATGCAGAGCTCCCGCGACGCGAGCTCCATCCAGTACAAGAACACCCTCCACTGCTGGAAGACCATCCTCACCACCGAAGGCGCGGGAGGCTTCTACAAGGGCGCGCTCGGAAATGTGTTCCGTGGGATGGGCAGCGCCCTGGTGCTCGCATTCTACTCCGAAATATTGAAACACGTCAACTAGAACATTCCGAAGTATATTCGATCTCCTTGACTGTTCGCTCGTGCAATAAAAGGACTTGCGATGGCTATGGTAGTTTGTGCTGATCATTGGAAGGCTTGCTCCTTCCCAGTATCACTGATCCCTGTGAAGCCTTCCTTTTCGATAGAGGCCTAAAATTAATCTTATTGGGAAGACTCACGAAGACGAGGATTCCGCGAGAACTTGATGAACTTCCGACATCTTCCGAACTTCTGACAACTTCTGGCGTCCCTCCCTGGTATCACTGATCCCTGTGATGACTTCTCTTCAGATTTGTTCCAGTCCTCTTTTTTGATAAAAGCCTAAAATTGAAAGTAACGGTTCGGAATACTTCGATACGAGGATTTCGCGAGCGCTTCACGAAGTGTTGTATTCTACTCAGGCTTTTCCATTGATGTTCAGTCAATGTTCTTAAGGAACTGTTTGGCTTCCAGAGACACTCCTTAAAGACTCTCCTTCCGGTTGAGTTCCTGGGGCCATATGCAACAAAACGATATTCGACTGCTATGCTAGTTTATTACGAATCACAAAACGAGTGTACAGTAGAACAAACTTTATCCAGTGTAATCCTCATGGTCGAACAATGCTTGGTCGTAAAGTTGGGCCGATATTTGGCGTCCTCCGAACCATCGCTTGTCGAGCTCCTGCCGAGCTTTATCGGCCTCTGTGCAGTCGGCGAAGCGGACGAAGATCTTGACGGAGTTCGTTGTGGCGTCTTGGACAATGACGACGTCCTCGACGCGACCAAACTTCGTGCATTCACCTTTCACTTCGTTTTCGAGTTCGTCGTCGATTTCGTCCAGATTAATCATGTTCTTCAAGCAAATAACAGATGAACGATTCGTACGCATGAGTTTATGCATCAGCAAGTGGCGGGCGTCGTTTCCTCGGATCTCGACTCCTTCCTGGTGGGCTAGAGACACATCCTCATTTGCCTTCGTCAGGGGGTCGATTTGTTCCGTGAGCGCTCCTGCCTTCTCTGCCGCAGCCATTCCCTGTGGTGTGTTCTAAAAATCAGGAATAGATTGGAAGGACGCATGTGACATACTTTTACAGCTGCAGGGTTCAACTGTTCTTTCTTCGACTTCTTGCGTTTCTTTGAGCTCGAGCTGGAGTGCTTTCGTTTGTCTCCAGCCTTGGCCATAGTTCCGGATGAGGAAGTTGACGTGGAGGACTTCTCAGCTTCCTTCTTCTTCTCCACGGGCACGAGGGCCATGCTGCCTTCGATAGCCAGAAGCGTGTCCTCGATGTCGTCGCCCGTGGTTTCTTCAGGTGCCGCAGCATCTCTTGGCGCAATTATGGAAGGAAGAGGCGCAAACGTGGCGGGCTTTGCAGGTTTCGCCTTCGGTACCCTGATTTGTGAGATGATGTTGTTTGCCGCGAACTCGGCCGCATCTGCAACGACGGCGGGAGTTGTCGGAGGTAGGCAGGATCCAGTAGCTTTTGGCTCCGGTTCAGGGTTGTGTGCGGTGGAGTTTATGGCCAGTGTCGGTTTCACTACGGCGACGGGATCAATGACACTTGGAGGAGGAGCGTTCGTTGCGAAGCCTCCGAAGCCACGCCGAGATCTGCCGCCCGTCGCAGGAGAACTTCGCCCACTGCCTCCCGCGGCTTCGATAGCCAAGGGGCTTGCTCCACGAGCTCTTGGAGAAGTCTGTAAACAAGGTGAATAACTCCTCCAAAACGAGCAGACTCACCTCCCTGGGTCCAATTGCTCCTTGAAGCGCTTCTTGGGCTTGAATCTTCGCAGTGACCGAGGCGGCTGCAACTGCAGCAGCTGTCGGCATCGAGACATTAGTTGACGGCACAATATATGTCAAGGCATCTGGTGGTGTAATGCATTTTCCAACGCGGAGATATTGTCCACCTAAATCAAACATGTTCATGCCTGCGATCGACTCTTGTGCTGCTTGAACTGTAGTGAACTCGAGATATCCGAACCCTCTACAAATCTGAACATTAGACGCTTCTGACAATGAAGACGAAATTACCTGTGGCCACGTCCTCCGGGTTGACGCGCAAGATTACACTTTGTAACTTCGCCAAAGGCTTCAAAAACACTCTTCAAATCACTTTCGGAGAGATCTGGATGAACAGAGGCAACGTAAACGCGATTATACTTCTTTGCCTCTTCCATTACCATTTCAATGATTGGTTGCGCTTGAGGCATGTTAGATGGACGACCAACCTGAAAACAAGTAGCTAGATACTGGGAATGCGGGTTACTCCCTTACCTTCAAATTCCTTCCACCCATAAGCACGCCATCCATGGCTTCAGAGGCCAAGAGAAAGGCCTCCGGTACTTCATACTCGAGGAAGGCGAAACCTTTATGGTGCTAAAACAAGACACATAAAAATGTTGTTGGCAAAAGACGACCTACCCCTGTTACGGGATCCCACGACATGCAGACCGACTTGATAGGTCCGAAGGGGGCGAATGCTTGCTTAATTTGCTCTTCTCGCACTTCGAAGCTTATCGACCCAATGTACACGCGAGCCATGAGCGACAAGGCCTGCGCGTACATGGCTATCTTTTGTTGCTGAAAAGGCATGATTAGAAACGCAGTTCTATAATCTCTAACATACGTTTTGCTGGTGGGCTGCAGTTTGTTTCATTAGTACATATTTGATAGACTGCTCCATGGCGTACTTCTTCGCTTGATGGAGATCATCCTTGTGGCGTCCGGAAAGCCGGGAAAGTCCCAATCCTAGGAGTTCCGCTTCCTTCTTCGAGCCGGGACCTACAAATACCTGAAATTGGTCACAGATTAAATAAGTGGGCTTTTAGGTAAAAAATTTAGATCCATTCAACCCCGAAATAGAGAAACCTCAAGAAGACGTGCACCAGCAACAATCTAAAAATAAGTTCGTGTAAATTCTCCTTGATGAAGCGCTGTGGAACTCTGCACTCTGTAACAAGTCAAACACATAAATTATATTTACAATCTACTTTGATAGTAGAAAAACTGTAATCTACTGGCTATTTCAGTCGCTGAATGCCTGCAACGATCTTCGATTGAGAGAATAGAAAACGACCTCGATATGTAAAACGTGATAAAGGAAGAAAGGATGTAACTTACGGTTCCGCTCTGCTGGAGCAACGGCATGGGGACGGACTTCTTGACGACCCTGTGCGGGTTGGGGTTTTCACCGTTGGTGACGCCATTCTGAGGGACAGTTGTTTCAGTTGCCATCTGAAGAAAAATGGGAATTAATACTATGTGTTTTCGCTGGGCAATTCGGATTGGAATTATTCACGTGTTCGCTGCGCACAACGCGGCCGAGTGACAATTAAAGCGCAGCGCGTGTTTGTTTACCACATGATAGAGCGAAACAAACAAATGTCGGAACAATTTTAAACAAATTGCGGACAAAGCTGCTCTACTTTCGGTTCATGTATATGTGCCCCTTTTAGAGTACCAGTAGAAGAGCCCTACATTCGCACTTCTGGAAAGCATAAAGCGCAATCCATGAACGAGTCTCCGGATAAGCTGACATAGCAAGCTACTAAAGGGAGAGGCAAAACTTGAATTGAAAGCCTTTATATATCGCAGTATCTACAAAAATGCGATGCGACGTACGGCATCGGCAGGTTCGGAGTCAGCGTCCAAAAACGGCGTCAAAGCTTACGACCGCTGGATCCAATGCGTTCACTTTCCGACTTAAAGAGCTCCCGATTCAAGCCACCCGTGCGTTTTTGGAGGGAAACTCGGATCGAAAACAGATTTTTTAGATCCTTCATAACCTTCCCGAGGGCAAAATAGAGCTTGGCGACAAATGTAGAGCACTAAAAAATGCTTCCCGCGTGAAGAAGTAAAACGAACAAACCAACGCCTAAAAACAGCGCTTATCGAATTACCCATCGGACGTGAGAGAGGCTCATCGTCAAACAACAAAGCTCGACGCCACAACACGCACTAACGAGTCGAAAAGCCGCCCCTGGTACAACATCGCTCTGCTAAGATTCAGGGGATTCGTGTTGGGAGACGTTTGGCAAGTATTTCACTTTGCAGTCTTTTCCTGTTTTGGCTTGAATGCTCCCTCATTCAGCGTTCAGAAGGGTAAAGGTGGAGAAAGGGAGCTGGTGCAGATTCTCGCAGTTCAGTTCTCTTTCTTTTCCCCAATTTCTCTTTCTTTCGTATTCTTCTCGAAAATGCTCCTCCGCGTAATTATTTCCATTGAATTTCCCCTCAAAGTTGTGCCGTTGGGAAATACACTACAAATATTCGATCGACAGAAGGAGATAGGAAAACGGGCGCACCCCCTTCGCCAGTCACATTCCCCCTGCTCAACGATGTCCTTTAGAATCTGTTGTCCTTGCCTTTCAGTCTAAACAAGACTGATTTCTGTTTGTCACGCAGGCAGACCTCGACGTTTTCTGGTTCTTTGTGATTCAATTCTTGTGAATTTACAGAATGACACAGGAAACTTTGGTTTGTTTTCGTTGTGATTTGTGTTATTGTTCGTCTACACGCTTGAGTGCCAGTTATAATTGGCTTATGCGGTAACTGTCATTTTTTTCCACTCCACCGAAAACGAACAGGTTTTGCGGCTTTAACGAGCCATTTCCAAGGGGAAGCTTCGAACTATGAGCTTTGTTTTTATCGTTGTGCGCGCTGTTCTCCGTTCCCGAGTCGGCGTCGTCGTCGCTGCCGCTGGAAAAATATTTAGTCCTTCCCAACGCGTCTTGTTTTCCTACTGCGATCGCTTCAACTGATTTTGCTCTTTACTGCAGAACATGAGCACGGGCGGCGTGCCGAAATGCACATTCTGCGACATCGTGTGGAATCGGCCAGAGCAGCATCTGAAGGCCACTGAAAAGGTTTATTTTATCCTTTGTTTACAACGTTGGAACGTGACTTGCTTAGGTCGTCTTGATAAAGGACAGATCTCCACACGCTCCTCACCACTATTTGGCATTGAGTAAGACATTGACCAATAGCAAAACAAAGGTTTATATTCTCAGGTAAATGTCACATTAACCGTCCTGGAGATCTTAGCGCAGCAGATGTCGAACTGGTGGAAGAAATGGAACGTCTAGGGCGCGAGCTACTACGTGAGAAGCTGAAGGAGAAGGGTCAGGCCGACACAGTAGAGGGTGAGCCTCTATTTACTGCTTATTTTAATCTACATTCTTTTACGTTTTAGATATGCTCCGCATGGGCTTCCACTATCCTCCCCTGACAAGTGTTAATCACCTCCACATGCACTTACTTTACCCCATCAACGATGTAAGTCTGCGGACTACACATGTTCTCCTACTTGTGCCTCTGTTTCAGATGTCATTTTTGAACAAATCCGTCGTTTTCCGACCAAGTAGATTCTTCCGACTCACAAAGGAAGTCCTGGACGACCTGAAAGGCAAACGGGGCGACCAGCCCGAGAACGGAAATCCCGCCCTGAATCCCGAGATTGCCGACAGCAGAATGAAGTGATATTGGACCTATCCTGTTAAAACTATAACGCCATTATAATATGTCGCCTCGTTCTTAGGAGGAAATAAATGTCTATACTGGAACCAGAATCCCGGGGTAATCAGCCCAGAACGCCTTCTGGAGTCCAGAAGCCTGCGAAGACGCTCGACTCTGACAGAGCCGTGGGTATCTCCACAGCTTTTGTAGGTGTGCGGCGTCGCTCTGTTCTTATTGACAGGAGTCGGGGAGACAATTCGACGTTGCGTATGCTTTTGGAGTGTGGAAGTCTCGCCACGATAGATACCGTGTGCCCTCGTGATGACGTTGACTCGATGCTAATAGTGCGGGTGGTCCCGGCCGTACGCCAGACGTCGTCTGTCTAGTTGGTCTGCTCTGATCAGACGAGACGTGTTCGATTGTGAGATGGATTTTGTCCTGGCCCTCCAATACTTTTCCCTGCTTGTGCCTCTTTTGTGTAGCTGCCAGCTCTATCTTGTTTTAAGTGTCCAAACCGTGCAATGATTGGAGGTGAAGGGTTTTGGCGCGGTTAATCTTCTACCATGTACCACCTGTATCCGTAACTATTCCAGGCATTGGTGATGAATCTGCACGGTGTGCTGCTTCTCTCAGCAGCGGTGCTGTTCTCCCTGTTCTCCACGGGAGGTAAGCAATAGACTTCTGGTGGCGCGTCTTATTGTGACTGTTTTAGATGGAGCACTCGCTGCCATGTCAATTGACCTGGGGTCCCAGTTCATCAAGATCGGACTGGTGAAACCGGGAGTGCCCATGGAAATCGTCCTGAACAAGGAGTCCAGACGGAAGACGCCGGCCATCGTCTCCTTCAAGGGTGGCGAACGCCTCTTCTCCGATGCCGCTGCTGCCTTGGTAAGTCCACATCATATGTCAAGGTCTTAGTAAACATATTTAGTCCGTCAAAACTCCGAAGACCACGTACACGCACATCCTGGATTTGATTGGCAAGAAGGCCGACAACCCAATCGTTCAACTTCACCGAGAACGATTCCCGCATCTGGCTGCGGTCATCGACGACAACAGAGGAACCCTATCTTTCCCCGTCGAGTAAGTCGTTGATACAACATTACCATACCTAAGCCTCATTCATTTTCAGTGACGCGACGTACAATGTCGAAACGCTGCTGGCCATGATCCTATGGAATGTGCGCCAAATCACTGAGGAGTATGCGCAGCAGCCGGTTCGCGATGCAGTCATCACCATTCCCGTCTACTTCAACCAAGCGGAGAGGAAGGCTCTGACGAAGGCGGCTCAAATGGCTGGGTTGAATCTTCTGCAGCTTCTCACCGATGGATCGGCAGCTGGACTCAACTATGGAGTGTTCCGCCGTAAGGAGATAACGGAACAAGCTCAAACGCTCCTGATCTACGACGTCGGAGCCTCCAAGACGACAGCCACCATCCTGGAGTACCGTCTGGCGAAGGAGAAGAACTCCAATGAGAAGAACCCCGTGATGAGCACTCTTGGAGTGGGATACGACAGAACTCTTGGCGGACTCGAACTCACTGTTCGCATGCAGAAGCATCTCGTCGAGGAATTCAAGAAGATGAAGAAGACCAAGAAAGAAATCACTGAGAACCCTCGTGCCATGGCAAAGATGCTGAAAGAGGCCGAGCGTGTGAAGCAAGTGCTTTCCGCCAACGTGGACCACTTCGCTCAAATTGAGAACGTCTTCGACGAGCAAGACTTCCGCGTCAAGGTTACCCGGGAGCAACTTCATGAAATGATGGCCGACTTGGAGCCCCGCTTCATCCAAACGATCACTGATGCTCTGAAGATGGCCGAGATGACTGTGGACCAGATCGACCAAGTCGTGCTCATGGGCGCTGGTACCCGCATTCCTCGCGTTCAAGCCCTTCTTCAGGATTTCTTCAAAGGGTACGTTTCTCATTGAACTAGAACCTGTTTACAAAATGTTTTACAGAAAAGAGCTCGGTCGTTTCTTAAACACCGATGAAGCCATCGCACTGGGAGCCGTGTATCAGGCGGCCCATCTGAGCAAAGGATTCAAGGTTAAGAAGTTCGCTGTCCAGGAGCTGCAGATTCATCCCATCCAGGTAACTTTAGTTCTTAATTAATAGTCTCCTAAGTGAGTGACCTTTAGATTGACTTCACGAGCTTCGTTGGAGAACAAAGGGAAGAGAAGAAGATGACCCGTACCCTGTTTGGATACAAGTCTCACTACCCCACGAACAAGAAGATCATCTCATTCACCTCGCATACTAAGGACTTCTCATTCAATGTGAACTATGGCAGTCTCGCCCATCTGAACGAAAAACAATTGAGGTTAGTACAGTCGCTGGCTTTAAAGAGGAACTTATATTTTTCATTTAAGTGAACTTGGTTCATTGAACCTAACCGATGTACACGTACAAGGTGTGACTGAAGCTATCGAGAAGGAGGGATCTGATCCTTCTTCGGAATTCAAGGGAACCAAGGCCTACTTCTTCATCGACAACTCAGGGATCGTCAACATCGACAAGATCGAGCTGGTTTACGAGAGGCCTTCCAAGATAGAATCTGTTGTAAACAGTACGTTTATGAGCCCATTGAGCAAAGTGACTGAGTAACCATTTTAGGCATTGCTGACAAGATTTCCGGCTTCTTTGGATCTGATGAGGGTAAAGAGAACGTGGAGGAGCAGTCGAACGAGGACGCCGCAAAAGAGTCGGAACAAGCCGAGAACGATGAACAGAAGAAGTCCACGAAAGAGCCTCCTAAAGAAGATAAGGAGAAGTCCGAAGAAGCAGACAAGAAGGAGAAGGAGTCCACGGACGAAGGCGCTGAGAAGCCAAAGTCCGGGGAGCCGACTGAAGGAACGAACAACACTGAGTCGCCGAAGAAGGCGGAACCTGAGAAGCCGAAGGTGGTCAAGATCACGCTGAAGACAGAAAATGTCCACCTCGATGTCGTGGGCCTATCGGACAGCGAGACGAAGAGTGCGATCCAACGGTAGGTGACTGACGGGGATCTTGTTTCCACATGTGTGAATTGTAGGCTGGCAGATTTTGAAAAAGCGGAGAAGGCCAAAGCCGAGCGGGACGCGGCCCACAACACATTGGAAGCCCTGCTGTACGACCTGTCCGATAAGCTGGAAGGAGATGAATTCTCGCAATATGCTACGGAGGAAGAGAAGCTCGCGGCTCGTGCCGAACTGGACAAAGTGCGCGCTTGGCTGGAGGATGAAGTGACCTTCGAAACGACTACCGAAGAATTCAAAGAGAACAAGAAAGCCTTGGATGTCGCCGTCAAGCAGATTCGCTTCAGACGGAAGCAACAGAAGGAGCGTCCCAAGGTGGTAGCCGACCTGCTCGCGCTCTTCAACCACACCGAGACCTTCCACGCACTCTCCCAGAATCTCACCGATGTCTTCACGGAAACCGAACTCTCCACGCTAGAGAAGAAGCTTACTGAAACGAAAGCGTGGTGGACGGAGAAGAGCTCAGAACAGGAGAAGCTCGCTGTGAACCAGGATCCTGCAATGACCATTGGTGACATCAAGGACAAAGTGAGTTGTCCACGACGATCTACTTTTAAAACATCCATTGTGATTTCAGATCAAGGAACTGGACCGAGAGCTGAAGTACTTGCTCACAAAGATGAAGTATCACAAGCCGAAGACCACCAAGAAGGAAAAGGAACCTCAGGCCGGAAATGAGACTGAAGGCGCGGGTGACGACGCTACCGCTAAGGACGAAGAGAAACCAGCGGGCGAGGAATCCAGCGGGAAGACCGAAGAGGAACAGCCCAAGAAGGAAGCGGAAGAAGCTGCGACCGCTGAAGAGCCAACAGCCACCGAAGAGGAGAAGAGAGGGCATGATGGCGAGCTCTAGTCAAGTGCTTTGATGCGAATCTTACGAGTAAGGAGTGTTCTTGTAGGGATATTTATATAAGGTCATTGTACATTCTGAGCTGTATTGTTCATTGTTTCCTGTGATATTTAATAACTTAACTTGGTTGTATTTGAGCCTTCTTGGCCTTTGTTTTGTTTGATGTTGTCTCCATTAATATTAATAAATGTTCTGCGAACAACTCCGTCAACAGTTTATTTTATGCGGCACAATGGCCAAAACACTCTCTATAAACAAAGAAAATGACGAAGAAGAAGTATACAGAAGCGGTGCCGTAGAGAAGTGCAGAGACGAAGGCGATGCAGCGCCATGAATACTTCCGGGACCCTGAAGTAAATGTGTGGAAACTTCAAAGGGGAGAGACGAACCTTTCTTTGCCACGTCCCCGGGCTCTTTTGCTGGAAGAGGATGCATAACTGAACAACTCGGAAAAATTCGATAAGCCAACTTCTTTGAGCGTTGAGGTGAGAGTGACGCTAGCTGGGAAAGCTACAAAGCCCTAGACTTGTCTAGACTTGCACCAAGACAGTCTCCAGTCTCCAAAGTCAAGGGTTCTGGAGGTGGTCTCACTCTCGTTGTATCCGCTCGCCGCTCGGTCGGCGTGGACGCGAAGCAGAAGATTTCAGAATGGCGCCAAGTGAGTCCACCCAAGGAGGTCGATTTTAACGCCTTTCAGGAAGGAAGCCGATGAGCCACTTGACCGTTGTCTACTTATCCATTGCGCTCATCTCGGTCGGCGTTATTCTGCTCATCACCTCCTTCTTCTTCGCGGCCACGCAGTGCTTCACGCTATGTCCGTTGGAGAAAGCTCTTGAGCCTTCGGATTCAACATAGCGAGCTGTCGGTGTAGTTCACGAGAGATGCCTCAATAAATGAATTGAGTTTTCTTGTGTTTGATTTTCATTGCTTCTTGGAGGACTCTGGAGACCAGCCCAGGGACTGAAAGAGAGGGCATTTGAGGCCCTGAAAAGCTTCAGCCAGTTTTGACCCTTCCTTTGGCAGAAGGATCGTCCTTTCAGAAGATTATCCCCTCGTCCATAGTTTTGCGAATTTCAAAAATAAAAGAGCGTCGTTCGGTCGCTCCGCCGATCTTATCATTCCACGCACAAAAGCAAACAACCTCCCTTCACCTTGACGCCCCGTTCCGCGATAACCCATCGGTTTCCCTTCAGTCGCCTCTACTGTCCGACGATGCGATCGTTGACCCCTGTGCTGCTTGCCCTCTTGCTGGGCACCGTCCTAGGCCGCCTTCCCCATTACCACACGCGAAGGTCGGTTACAAGTAGCCATAAAAAAATTGGGCACATTGAGTATCCTTAGCCATATCCTATTTCAGATTCGAATCGTCGAGCTCCGAAGAAGATGGTCTTCCAGAAGAAGGCGAGGGCAATATCTGGGCCCTGTTGGTGGCCGGTTCAAACGGTTGGTACAACTACCGTCATCAGGTAGGTCTGTTGTAAGAGTTCATGGATTTGGGATATTTCGGTCCCGAACTGTCAAGAAACTGGAGATCCGTTTTTGTTCGCCATAGTGCGTCCTTTAAGTTTCCAAACTAACTGTTCCATTCCAGGCCGACGTGTGCCACTCCTACCACGTGCTTCTCAACCATGGCATCCACCCGGACCGCATCATCACGATGATGTACGACGACATCGCCAATCACCACGAGTAAGCGTTGTTTTGGTCCCGTCTTATCGCAGTCATGTGATTGGCCGTCGGACGGCCACAGACTGGCACCTCTGATACGGCCTGTTCAGCAATCCCTTTCCCGGACAACTGTTCAACTCGCCCAACGGCGGGGACGTCTACAAGGGCGTCAAGATCGACTACAAGGGGAGCGACGTCAATTCGAAGAACTTCCTCGCGGTCCTCCAGGGGAAGAAAGACCAAGTGAACGGAGGCAATGGAAGGGTCATAGAAAGGTTGGTGTTGAAGAAGATATTGGCGGGTCTTATGGAACGTTCGGAATCTAATGTAGAAGTTTAACGCCTGGTATCGTTTTCAACCAAATATCTTGTTGAAGACTGAGGAAGCGTGTTGAAGACTCTTATCTGTCTTTATTTTGGCTTGTCATCAGTTTTGAGAGATTCCTTCTGTTCTGAGCCAATAGGTTGCTCCAGCAACGCCCTGTTCTGTTATTAAAAACTGCTGTATTCTCCTCCTTCAGCTCGAAAAACGACAAAATCTTCGTCTTCTTTTCGGACCATGGAGCCACTGGACTCATCGCCTTCCCGACTGACATGGTAAGTTACTTCAACTTATGGACGATGGTTTTTGACTCTTCAATTACTGTAGCTCACCGTGAAGCAGCTGAACGACGCGCTGAAGGCGATGTACGCCAAGCAGAAGTACAAGGAGCTGACGTTCTACTTGGAGGCCTGCGAGAGTGGATCCATGTTCGAGAATATCCTCAAGAAGGACATTAACGGTGAGGAGCTTTGGAAGATTTGTCTGGGTTGAGTTGTCCCTTCTGTTCGATCCTGAAGAAGCTCACCTCTACGTCGTGGCTCCTTCTCTCAATGGGTTCCTAATGTTCTTCTTTTTAGTTTACGCGATCACCGCGGCGAACGCGCACGAAAGCTCTTGGGGCTGCTTCTGCGACAACGACCTGAACCTGCCCTGTCTTGGCGACCAATTCTCCGTCAACTGGATGACCGACTCGGACAACGTAAGCCCTCTCGCTCTCCCTGCTGCTTACATTAGACGCTTCTTCAGAAGAGCGACCTGGAGCAGGAGACCCTCGACCAGCAGTTCTCCATCGTGAAGCGTCTCACGGACAAGAGCCACGTCATGCACTACGGTGACCTGGAGATCGCCCAGGAGAAGGTGTCCGAGTTCCAGGGCCACGAGCGGTCTCCTCTTCCCCTGATCCTTGAGCAGCCCGTAAGCCTAGCTACCGTAATCCTAACGGAACGAGAGATGTTTAGGAGCCAGAGAAGTCTCTGTGGGATGTACGCGAGATTCCGATTCTGATGCTTCGCCAGGAGATTGACCGAGCGAACGACGAGGGCCTGAAGGCGCGCCTCGCGAAGAAGATCGCCCAGATCCATCAGGTCCTGAAGTGCCCTGTCGAGAGGAGAACTTCTTTGACTTGTCCTTAAAGGGACAGTCCGGTCAGAAAAATTTTTCAACTTTTTTGGCTCCATCGTGTTCTACGCGACTAGACAAGCAACTTTTGTTCGAGCACCCCATCATTTCAACGCAACCACAAGAAGTTATGGCCCAAAGAAACTTCAAAAAGTGCTCTGTATCTCGCAAGTCGGGCCGGTACTCTTGGCACGATTTACCTGAATCATAAGGGGGAGTTTCTTAAATTCAATCGACTGGGAATTTTCTTATA